>JANVCQ010000230.1:37252490-37268836 GCA_025531925.1 Erythroxylum plowmanianum
CAGAAATATGAGGAGGCTATTCGTTGCTATGAAAAAGCACTTGATCTGGCACAATCCATGGAAGATGAGGATGCTTTGGTTGGACAAATTGATCAAAACATTGATAATGTTAAAGAGGCAATTAAAGTAGTGGAAGATCTGAGGAAGGAAGGACATAATTTCAAGAAGCTAACAAGAGATATAACTGCTTCTAGAGGTACAACACGTGAAAGAAAGAGTTTGCTTCAGCAGATGCCTCACTAGACCATCTCATTGAGAAGTCAAGCATGATATTTGCGCGGCTGAAGGTAATATGGGTGTTCACATTACTTCAAATTTTACTCAACCTGGGTGTCTTTCTCTTCCACTCAACCATTGTCATCAAATTGAGTGAAATTTCACTTATTTAGCTAGCATGTGAATTGCGTGAATGCCAAGGTTTAGCTAAATATGTTAGCTAATATTCCAAACGCTAAAAGTTTCCCAATCAATTTTCTAAATACTTAGTTAATAAGCCCATATATTGTATTCTCCATCCCATTTAGTTTTTAATTTATCTCAATGGACATCAGTGAATGCATTATACCATTTTTAGGAGTAAGTCCTTCAGTTCTTTCTATAAGTTCCATTATTTGTTCTCATTGTCCTTAAACTTTTGAGGTTTTATGGCTAAGGGGGCTGGATGCATTCTTTAATTGTTAGATCTGATTTCAGATGTATTGTAATATTGTTTGTACCAATCATAGTTCATGTTGTATATGAAACCAGCTGAATATTTGCTTTCAAACACCATGCATGTCTGATTTATCTTGACTTTTTCTCGAATATTGACTGACAAGAAAATTACAAAATGTTATGGGGAGTAATAACCTGTAGATGAATGGCATTTGATATGTAATGTATGCTATCATTTTCATTTTACGTCGTTTCATTTACATAACTTCTTATTTGGATTTTAGAGTTATGGACAAAGTTAAATCATTTAAATAGAGA
The DNA here is from genome assembly GCA_025531925.1 of Erythroxylum plowmanianum. NCBI lineage: Eukaryota > Viridiplantae > Streptophyta > Magnoliopsida > Malpighiales > Erythroxylaceae > Erythroxylum > Erythroxylum plowmanianum. The sequence continues at coordinate 37,253,463 of JANVCQ010000230.1, forward strand.
ATGGTGGCATGTGCATATCATCCCAGTCTGATCAGTTCTTGTTTTTTGTAGATAGAAGACTTAAGGGTTAATGAATGTAATAGTGAATCTCATTCTTCATTGTTTGTGCAATTTAAAACTTTATTTTATGGTGTTAGCATCATGAATTTGCAAAACGGAAGAAGAGAATAGCAAATGAACTTTGTGACAAAGAGAAGCTAAGTGATTCATATCTGATTCTTGGGGAATCCTACCAAAAGCTCAGAAACTTAAAAAAAGTGATAAAATGGTTTAGCAAGAGTTGGGAGACACATAAATCTATTGGAAACTTGGAGGTAAGTCGGTTGTTAGCAGTTTTTTATTGCATATATCATTACAGTCTTTGTTCTTGGGAAAATATCAGCAGCTAATTTTTATGAACTTGCAATGTACGGAAGGGCATATATTGTTTCAGCAACATTTAATTTATTTTTTGGTGGCAAAAATAGCCTAACATTTCCTTAAACTTCCAGGGCCAAGCATTGACCAAAATCAACATTGGCGATGTCCTGGACTGTGATGGGGATTGGATGGGAGCGCTAAGTGCATTTGAAGAAGGTGTGGAAAAACTGTATAGTTAGGAGACTATTTTTGGAAAATATATTGTAACAGATTGAGGTCTGTAACAGACTATTTTTGCAGTGACTACATGCCTTGCATTCTCCAGTGAAGAGCGGAAGCACATGGCCCCCAGGTTTGAGGTCTGTGACACCCTCACCAACACTTTCAACAATCCTGAGCATCAACAGATCTAGTGGTAGATGAGGAGGTGCCACTTCCCTTCCTCTACCACTAGAGGCTTCCCAGCTTCCCATGCAGCAGCAGTTATAAAGCAGGCACATCCGGTCAGATCATACACAATAAGAACTAATGAACAAAGATAACTAAACTGCTATAACAGAATCGATCTTTCATTACAACGACACAGATTTATCTGAACTTCCTTCGCATTTCCCCCGAACCAAACGGTAAACACATGAAAATGAACACCACCCCACAATTCAAAAAGACTCACATGGGATGAACAAAAACAACAGAAAACACAAACCCTGAAAAGAAAACTAGATTACCTTTGCAACGTATCACTTGACTAGCAGTTCTTCCTGACATTTTCTTGAAAGCTCCAGTCTTTCTTCTACCTCGGTTTGACTTTGATCACTTCTCAAATTTGTTTGAACTTCTAGACAAGACCTTTGAATAACAGTTCCTTGTTAATCAAGAAAATGAGCAAAATATTTGTCTTTGTATTCAATGACATTATCAAGGTGCAAAGTTTTAATTTTGTAGGAAATTGAGTTTTAACTATGCGAGGATAAACATAAAATATTTTAGACCTATTACGTAAGAGGTAAATCCATACAAGAAAGGAAGAAAACTTTGTATTCATTTGTGCATAAAATTATTACATAAAGGGGTATTTATATATGAATTTACACAAGGATATATAACGTATATAACATATGGTTATATGTTAACAGCTTGAAACCATCTTCCGGGTTACTGTTATTTTTGCACCCGTTGATTCCTTACTCAAGTTCAATTATTATTAGTGAACTCTACATTTTGTCCATATTAAAAGTTCTAATAATTACAGCTAGTTTACGACATTTTAGTTGCATATAAAAATATTATATTTAGCACTGTAATACCAAAATTAAAAATAATTAATAGTTAATGGGTGAAGCATTATGTTTTCGAGAAGCATTAAGCTGGATCAAAAGCCTTTCCTTTTCTCCGATTTGTGTGGAAACGGATTGTCAAATCATTACCAACTTTCTGAACGCCACACAAACCTTTCCTTCCTATTTTCAATGATTATTCAGGATTGTAAAGCTCTTCTTCAAGAGCATCAGTTTATTTCTATTGCTTTTGTTAAGAGATCAACGAATCAAGTCGCTCATAAGATCACTAGGGCGGCTGATTTTATGTCTGGTTTCAAGTGGGGGTATGCCCTCCTAATTTTTTGTATGACGTTTTATCTTTGTATCTGAATAATATGCGCTGAGCGCACGTATTAACGTTTCAATATATATATATATATATATATATATATATACCTGAACGAATTTTCATTCAATAGTAAATTTTCATTCTTTAATCCCTTTGTAATAATCGCGATAGAACTCGTTGCGGTAAAAATCCGATGTTGAATGAATTGGCCATCGAAACGATTTGATTTGTGAAAAAACCATAAGTGGTGATTTGAAATTGTTTGCTAATTATAATTATATATTTTCGTAAGTGATATGATCGACATGAATAATTAAGAATTAATTATTTGTTTGTTTCTAAGATGTAATTAATATTTTTTATTGAGTACATTAGTTTTTTTTATTTTTCATAAATTTTACCTTAGGCTTAATTATTTTGAATAAACTTGATTTTAAGATTAAATTAAAATCAAAGTTTTCTTTTTTTCAAAAAATCCTCAGCAATTAACGAGAGAGTAAAACATAAGCAAACGTAAAGTTTATTAAACTAAATACAATTACACGGTATATAATAAATGCAACATCCAGAAATTTTAAATTTTATTCAATTTTATAATTATTATCTAAACTTTAAAATGTGACAATTAAATATTCAAAATTTTAATTTTTTAATTATAATTCAATGTTAATATCTCTGTTAATGTTCATCCAGTTAATTTATTTTTTGTCATTAGTCAAAAGATTTTTTAGTTTAAATACCTCATTGATTACTATGTAAAATGATATTATGAGATTTTAAAATAGCATTTAAATTAAGTTTATATATTGCCATAATTGAAGTCATAACATCAAAGACATATAATTGCAATCTAAATTAGACCTCCACAATGATCTTGGCTTTTGATGTTGAACTTAAGCTTAAGCTTTCCTCATGTATGCGCTACTGATGCATCTTCAGGCCAGGTTACAAATATGATAAATCAAAACATAGGCTTAGGTTCAAGCGCAAATCCAATTTTTCCAAGTCCAAGCTCAACCCTGATCAAACCAAATCATATGATTTAACCATATGATTAGGCCGAAAGGAGAAAGAAATCTAAATCTAAAATCAAGTCTTTAAACCAACTTAGATATCATTGTTTGGAGCCTCAAACCTTCACTTGAACAACTGAAAGTTATGAGCTTGGACACAGAATTGCCAGAAAGTGAAATATTATTATCTGTTTTCACATGGACAGTGCACTCAAATTACACAAGAAAACCAAATCCAAAATGCAACTATTAACACTATCAACATCCATGATCTCATTCTTTCCCCTCACACAAACACTAATCAACTGTTCTTTTCTTCTTATTTCACGCATCCATCCGGATCACGCACCGGATACTCTCCCCCTTGAGCATGTACTCAAACGCCTTGTTAATTTCTGAGAATGGAACTTCATGTGTAATGAATTTCTCCAGCTCAAGCTCCTGTCAACATTCAAGCAATATAGACTTCATATGGTCTAATGCTTCAAGCCAAAGTAGTAACTGCTAGTCTCATGTTAAAGTTTCGAGTTATCAGAATAACAAAAACTTGATTTCCTATCACATCAACTGGTTATGGTTACAGATGCAGCCACAGGGGGAATCCAGTCTCTGATCTACTTTGCTGCAACATCTTTATATAACCTAGTGACAACAAAACAATCCGTGTCCAGCCCGACTTAACCTGAAGTCAGTGGATACAACCTGTTTTGACTGGAATTTGAATGGAACTCGGACTTAAACTGGCTATAAAATATAAATGCAGCCACTTTCATAGTTAGATTTCTTTGAACCTTCATTATTTTCTTAAGCATGAGCAAAATTCTACTCCCTATATGACCTGATCTTATGATACTTATAGCATAAGTCCGTTTTCCTCCAGACCAATTTTACCAATTCAATACAGGATTACTTTATTTTGATTCTGAGTCTTTTTATCTTATTATATACTGGTTATGAAGTTCTAACAGACAGTTTTGCTTACCTTAGTCATGTATTTTTCCACAACAGAAGGAAGATCAGAGCGTGGCTTGTAGTTGCCGAAGAATGTCCCCTTGAGAGTCCTCTCGTTCAAGAAATTCATCGGATGAGTTTTGAAAGCATCTTCTTTACTTGGCACACCAACAAGTACAGCAACACCCCATCCCTGCAGGGCATTCCAAGGCATTGGAACTTAAGACATGATTATTTGACTTCCGTTCTCATTACTATCCAATGAGTTCAACAAAAACTTACATCATGAACACATTCAAATGCAGATATCATCGCGTTGATATTTCCAGTGCATTCAACACTTCGGTCGACTCCTCCATCAGTCATTGCAGCTATCACCTGAAGATAAGAACAGTATTAGAATGGAACAAAGACTCATTTACGTATGCTACACAGAATCTAGCCCATTGTCTCACAAACCTCTTGAACAGGCTTCTCATAATCTTTTGGGTTCACAAATTCTGTAACGCCAAATTGCATGGCTGTTAAGAAGAAAGAATGCAAACATATATCAGATACAGTTTTGATAAAACTGAAGTCAAAAGTTCTTATCACAAGAAGTTCATATCTAACTTTAAGCAAGGTTGCAACAGAAAGTAACTTGGTGAGTTCAATAAATTCTTATCTTAGAAATTTATGATGTCAATTATGTCTTATATTGAGTTTGTGTCAAATTTACAAAAGAATTCCTCTTTTTCTGTCTGCACAACTGCCTTTCCACGATTTCAGATCGACACCGATTGTACTGACTTTGCAGGATGATGATCAAGCAACATTAAACAGACATCAAATGATGATTATGCAATCACTTCCATTAGAAGCTTCTCTTACCTTCCAAAAATCTCTTGGGATTCAGATCAACACCAATGATCCTTGAGGCACCAGCCAATCGAGCCCCTTCAGCAGCCTAATGATGTCAAAGAAAACAAAACATTTTTAGAGATACAGTAGAACTGAATGCTACAAGACCTCCCTGTTCAAGGTTCGATTAGAAACTCACAGCAAGGCCAACAGCTCCCAATCCAAAAATAGCAACCGAGGAGCCTTTCTTAGGTTTCGCAACATTCAAAGTCGCACCAAGACCTGCAACACAATCAAATTTTGATAACTGATATGGAACACGGTTCTGTAGACAAATATGTTAAAAGAATGAAAGCATTTCTTTCTCCAACCTGTAGAGATTCCGCAGCTAAGAACACAAACTTTGTCGAGTGGAGCTTCAGGATTGATCTTGGCAACACAGCCAACATGAACCACAGTGTATTCACTGAAAGTGGAGGTTCCAACAAAATGGTAAATGGGCTTTCCCCTGATAGAGAATCTCGACTTTCCATCATTAAGCATCACACCTCGGTCAGTGTTAATCCTAAGAAGATTACACATGTTGCTCTCCTCTGATTTGCAGTGACTACATTCCTTGCATTCTCCAGTGAAGACTGGAAGCACATGGTCCCCAGGTTTGAGTTCTGTCACACCCTCACCAACACTTTCGACAATCCTGAGCACCAACGGATCAAGTGGTAGATGAGGACATGAGCTTCCATGATTTTGTACGTAATTAAACACATTCTAAAGGTCAAGTTGGATAGTTCTTTTTTTCACAAGTACCCACAGTTTCATCACACAACTGGGGATTACAGTTTCAGAATGTAAAACAGATACCTTAACAATTTTCAGGAAGATTTAAAAAAAATGGGAAACCAAATATACTGAGGCTTAATCACTAAAGAAAAAAAGAAAGAGAAAAGCTTAAGCACGATGTAAGTAGAAAAAAGTGATGCCCGTACCCTCCAGCTTCATGGCCAAATATGCGAGGAAATAGTGGAGTTTGGCCCTGCAATTTCCAAATCAGCACTCAATGACTCACCCTGAAAAGCATAAGGTCTTACAGAAAGTTGTCCAAGAAGCAGCACTTACCTTGGCTTCCCAAAAGTAAACATCAGTGTGGCAGAGGGCTGTGAAAAGAATCTTCAAGCGCACCTCCATAGCCTGAGGAGGTGCCACTTCAACTTCCTCTATCACCAGAGGCTTCCCAGCTTCCCATGCAACAGCAGCTATAAAGCAGATACATCGGTTAGATCGCAAGACACAGAGCATACACATTAAGAACTAATGAACAAAGATAACTAGCCAATTGATATAAAGAATCGATCTTTCGTAAAACGACACAGATTATCTCAACTTCCTTCGAATTTCAAAAAGATCCGGAAGGAAAAACACCAGGATGATCAACAAAAACAATAATGTACTAACATGGGATGAACAGAAACAACAGAAAACACAAACCCCAACAAGAAAACTAACTTACCCTTGCAACGTATCACTTGACCAGCAGTACTTCCCGACATTTTCTTAAAAGCTCTCGTCTTTCTTCGACCTCTGTTTGACTTTGATCACTTCCCAAACTTGTTTGAACTTCGAGTTGTGAAGAGACCCACCAGCCTTTGGAGTTATATACAGTCTTCTTGTATTGAGTATGACTTTGAAACTCGAAACCATATTCGGTGTTTCCGCTGTTTTCTCGTCCAATGATTCCTAGAGACGGTGGTTGCAACCAGCGGCTTGCCTTAGTATAGTCCCCTGGTTTCTGGTTTCTGGTTTTCCACTCTGAACCAATAGCTTCGAGGCACTGATTAAAGTACTCTTATAATGTATGATAATATTAAAAGACGATAGATTAAAAATATTTTTCAATTTAATGTAATTTTAGTTTAATGGTTAATGTTTTAAATTTTATATAGATTAAGTTAAAATTATTACATTTATTTATATAATTAATAGACCTATATTATCATCTTATTTGTTAAACACACATATTAGCCAAAAAAATTATGTTTTCATTTAATTTATAAATATTTTAAACTTTTTTTATTAAATTTAAAAATCATAAAATTTTAAATTTTTATTAACTAATTGGATGAAAGCCTTAAATTAAAATTTAATTTAAAATTTGATCAATTCAAATTTAATTAATTAATTTTAAATTTGACAAAATCTAATTTGCCAACCTTATTCACTTTGGACTTAAATTATTTAGATGACTAAATCAAGTTGCATGAAAAAGCCACCGTAAGAGTTGACTGTATCACTAGTGTCAATATTATGGGAGGAATCAACTTTCCTGTCCTTTTATCACACGCTTTTGCATGTACTCTTTTCTTTTTTTTTTAGCAAGTTGCATCATAGGAATATAATAATTACATCTTCAATTAAGATCTTGACATTATTAAATTTGAACGCCTATTGATGTAGACCAGAACATAGACTTCCTTTTTAGAGTTTTTTTTTTTAATCTCTTTATTGGTTAGGGGAAAGACTACATATTATTAGACCTTTTTAGATTTTGTATTAGTGCGATATATACTGAGTGTTATTGTTGTTGTTGATTTTATGGTCTATTCCATGAAAATAATTTCTTAAAAATATCAATCATTAAGTACTATTGTGCTACTATTTTTTAAAACGGAAGAATCTGCAGTCGCTATTCTTTATATGCGTTCGAGTATTTCATACTAAGCAAGCCCTGTAAGACAGACTTATTCAAAAGAGCATAGATAAGGAGGATCGAATCAAAACTTTTTGACCCCATATTTCTGTACTCTACCAACTCGATCACCCCCTGAGCCTATTATGCTACATGCTGACAAGTTCATATGCAACAAATAATTGCGATCCCTATGGCATAATATGAAATATTAAAGAAATTCAGCATAAATGAAAATGTTATAAAAGGATTTTTTTATAGTTTGAAAGAAGTTCTTGTATTTTAATTTTTATATTGTAAAAATTATTATTTATTCTTTGTAATATCATTTAACTATAAAAAACTCTTTAATTACATTTTGTTTATTTTCATATATTTTTATTCAAAATAATACAGTAATAAAAGTTTAAGACGACATTATACTAAACAGCTTTATATAATACTTAAATAATCATATATAGAAATAAACGATAAATTTTAAAATAACTAATTAAAATAGAAAATATTTAAAAAATCAAATTAAATGGAATTGCAATGTAATTGATCATTTATAATATACACTTATCATGATTTCAACTGATGATGGAGATAGTTTAAACACTGTACTAAAAGTTAAATCATCCGTCGAAATTGACAAATATCATATCCACTTTTGTTTGTATTGAGACAGATCTTTTTATGGAAGACATCCGTCGAAATTGACTTTGTACTATCATTTTCTGCGATCACAAATATCATATCTACTTTTGTTTGTATCGAAATTATTGCGATAGATCTTTTTATGAAAGACAACATTTTTTTTTTGAAATTTTAAAGAAATTAAATTACTCAAAGCAGTAAAAAGTTACACTGTACAATCCTTATACAGGAGAGAAACCGAAACACAGAAACAAAGGAGGCTAAACAAATGGCCTCTACCCTTGGACAGCCCAACAGCAACTCCAACCTCTACAGATGCCAGCGCCTACGCATATTCAAACTCAATCCTAAATGCCTACCAGAAGCAATAATAGCCTCCCTAATCATGTTCACAATAGAGTCCGCTAGTTCATATTTCAATCTAGCTTGCTGTTTATAAATCCGCCGGTTCCGTTCCCTCCATAAATGGTAGATCACCATTTGAAAAGATGTCCGAATTATGAGGCCTTCAGGCCTCCCAGCTCTAGTTTCCCTGATTATGATCGCTAAGACGCCATTCCACTCATATGAGGGTGGAAAAAGATCAATCAAATGCACAATGCGGCACCAAACTGATTTGGAATACACACATTCAAAAAACAAATGATTCCGACATTCCTCAACCTGATTACAAAGCACACAAATAGGGTCAAATCTTCCAAACCATCTATCCTTCGTTCGCAGCCTGTTTTTAACCACCAACCACACCATAAACGCTGCTCTAGGACAAACTACTTGATTCCAAACCGCATCAGCCCAACTCGCCTCCTCCGGCCCACCCCTACCGATAGTATGTGCAGATTTCGTAGTGAAAACCCCATCACTGGTGATAGACCACACAAGTTTATCCTGTTCTGACCTAAGCACAACTCCACCGATATATTGATCAAGGATATGACCGAATCTACAATTAGGCATACGAGCCCTCCACCGAACAACACATGCAACTGAAGCTTCCTTAGGGAACCGAGTCCTAAAAATAGACAAGTCAGGTCTCAGCCAAAGCGGACTAAAACCATGCCAATTATCAAACCAGAATCTAACACTTTCACCATGCCCTAGCTGCCATTGTATGCAAGGGTAAATCAACTCACGGGTTTGCAACAAACTCTTAAAGATCCATGAATACTCCAACCTCGAGGGAAGTTGCCAAAAGCTTTGTTCGTTGAGGCGAAAAGTTTGGACCCATTTTACCCACATTGCTTCCTTATCCGCAAAAAGCCTCCAAATACGCTTCATCATCAACACCCTCTGCATCTGTGTGACTGATATGATTCCCAATCCCCCTTGTTTTTTAGGCACCACAATGTCATTCCATCGGACTTTAGCCCCTTTACAAACACCATGCTTACCCGTCCATAGGAACGCTTTCAAAATCCGATCCATCTCCTTGATAACTTTTTTCGGGATTATGACATGAGCCGCCCAATGGATATGCATGCTGTTCAATACTGCAACAATTAAAGTAACCCTCGCAGCAAACGAAAGAAATCTATTCTGCCAGGCGTTAATGCGCTTCCTCAATCTTTCTAACAGAGGAAGGAAATCCGAATACTTCGGTTTACCCGGAGTGATCGACACTCCTAGATATCTGAACGGTTGAGTTTGGAGAGGCAATCCCGCTAGGTTACTAAGATGATCCGAATTAACTACATCAGACGAAACATAAATTCCACTCTTCAGAACATTCATTCTCATGCTCGACCACCGTGAAAAGGTATCCATCAAATTAAGCATCCTACTAATCACCTGAGGGTCAGCTTTACAAAGCAAAATCACATCATCAGCATATAAAAGATGAGACATCTGTACCTCCCGACAACGATGGTGATATTGGAATAGCCCATTGCATTGTGTTAATTTGCACAACAGCCTAGACAAACCTTCCATAGCTAAAGTGAACAGATAAGGGGAAAGGGGGTCCCCTTGTCGGATCCCTCTTTGAATCCTGAAAGGCTTTGTCGGTACTCCATTGACCAAGACACTGAGCGAGGGAGTGTGTATACATTGCTCAACCCATCTGCAAAACAACGGCGGAAGACCTATCCCAAGCATACACTCCGAAAGATATCTCCACCCAATAGTGTCATATGCTTTGAACAAATCAATCTTCATAGCACAACTATCTATCCTCTTACCAGAATGGTACTCCCCCAACAATTCCTGTAGCAACAAAATATGGTCCCCAATACTGCGCGAAGGAAGAAATGCTCCTTGAGCACCACTGACAATTTCAGACAAAATACCCTTCAGCCGATCGGCCAGAAGAGACGCAATCACCTTGTAGACCGTATTGCAACAAGAAATCGGCCGAAAATCTGAAACTCGATCAGGTCTCTCCTTTTTAGGTATGAGACAAATGTAAGTGACATTAATCTCCTTTAGCATTTTCCCTGAAGAAAAGAACTCTAAGACCATTTCCGTGAAAAGTTGCCCCGTAATATTCCAGGTTTGTTGAAAGAAACCAGCCGAAAACCCATCTGGCCCCGGGGATTTGGAACTGTGCAACCGAAATAGAGCCTCCTTAACTTGTAGGGCAGTAAAAGGGGCGGTTAGCAATTCTAAGCGATCCCGGCTGAGAGTAACATCCAGTACATCGCGAACTCCAAATCCAGTCCCCGAGTCAACACTAGTACCCATAAGCCGAACAAAGAACTCTCTAACCCGAGTGACAACAGCTTCCTGACCCCTCACCATCTGACCATTCTCATCTATAAGATCCGTAATGGTGTTAATGTTTCGACGACCCAAAATGGCTGCATGAAAAAATTTGGTGTTACAATCACCTTCCTTAATCCACGTTTGTCTTGATTTCTGATGGGCAATAGAATCGCTCAGCTTAAGCGCCTCCTGATATTGATGTAAGCTCTCAACCTCAAGAACTCGAAGTTGTTCATTCTGGGGGTCAAGGTAGCACTGCTCCTGGACTACAACCAACCGCCTACCCACCTCCTGAACATCCCGATTATAACTGATACTAAACCTCTTGATTGCTGACTTGGCCAATCTCAACTTCTGCATCAACTGAAACGCTTTAAACCCTTGAACCTCCGTCCTCCAAACCTGCCCCAACATTTCCATAAAACCGTCCACCCTAAATAGACCATTAAAGAAACGAAAGGGAGCCCCAGACCTACGGCAACCACTAGAATGCTGAACAATGATAGGAGAGTGATCTGAACAACTAGGTTCTCCAAACACCGCGGAGTCATTCGGAAAAGCGTGTAACCACTGCTGATTAACCAAAGCCCGATCCAATTTTTTCCGAATGAACAAGTTACCTTTTTGTTTATTTTCCCACGTGAACCACCTACCGCTACCTCTAAGATCAATGAGAGCCGTATTCCGAATGAAGTGCTGAAGCTCTCGACCTGCACCGTCATGAAAAACCACCCCACCTTTAACCTCCGTCGAATTAAGACAACAATTGAAATCCCCAGCAACTAGCCACGGATCCTGAAGACCAAGTTGTAAATCCTGTAGTTCGCTCCATAAGACATCCCGTTGGAATGCAAAATTGGAGGCATAAACTAGAGTTACCAAGACTCGACCCTGTCCAAAGATTGTACATTGCAAATGTATAAACTGGTCTCCCATCTTTAGTACTTGGACAGCCACTTTCTGCTCATTATACCAACACATAATCCTCCCATTATAATGGTGGGCATGATTGGAGATGAAGCTCCAATGAGGCCCCAAAAAACCTAAGTCCCGACGCTCCGACGGATCTTTTATTTTCGTTTCAAGTAATCCTACCAAACAAGGATGAGAATCAGCCACTAACTGCTTAACCATCAACTTCTTGTGGGGAGCGTTCAACCCCCTCGTATTCCAAATTAAAAACGTCATATTAAAAAAGGCACTCTGGGGACATTACCCCTTTGTGCTTTTTCTTCTTGGTTTTCTTCTTCACAATAGTTTTCTTAACTGTTTCACCTGAAGGTGGACTGAGCTCCAGCGGTTGCTCACTCACCGTCCCAACGCATGAACTAGGATCAGCTATATTGTCTCCCACTTGCTGAATTACACTCACCTCACGAGCTCCACTGGCACCACTAACCAAGATCTCTCCCACTATGAAAGGGGCCTGCTCTCGAGGAGGAGTAGCGCAACTACTAACTCCCTGACCCTCCTCTACCACAACTCCAGCTTTCAGACCACCAGCGGCCGGAGACTGAGTAGGAGAGCTACACAAAAGTGGCTGTTAACTAGGCGAAGCCTCACCCACACTGGCAAGCTGTTCGACCTGCCCTCCCGGCCTCAAATCATCGCTCCCTTCCACCAAACACTGGCTCCCCTGAACTTGAACCTGCCCCTCCTGGCTCCTGTCAACCCGATCCAAATCGTCAAACCAACCAGTTTTAAAAACTCTCCCCGTGGCAACCCACTTACGTCCAACCGCTTTTGGCTTCCACGGATAAGAAACCGCAATACTATCACACAGTAACTCCCCATTCTCATCAAGTCGTTTAATTGACAAACTATCAGGCAACATAACATCCTTAGGAACCTCAATACAAATCTTAGCATAGCCTATGCGGTCCATCGCCGCTGTCTGTGAATCCATACAAAGTGGTTTACCTATGCCACTAGCCAAATGGCTCAAACCATCAACTGTCCAATACTCCATCGGTAAATCGTGAAACTGGACCCAAAGAGGAATAGCCTCAATGGCTCCCCTGTCAACACCCATACCTGGTCTCCACTGCTGAAGAAACAAGGGTTGATCCCCAATATGCCATGGCCCTTGCTCCAGAATTTCTCCGAGGTTAGAGCTCGGAGCAAACTTGAAAAGCACTGACCCATCTCCCCGAAGCATAGCCTTTTCAAAGCCTTTTTTTCCCCACCGACCGCGTGCCCACGCACTGACCACCGGAAAAGCAACTCTTTTAGACCAGAAGAAGCCCACCAATGCATTGGACCAAGCACGAGCCCCTGCCTGGAGCAGCTCTACCGGAGGGGACACAATCCCGTCCTGCATCACATTTGGGTAGTAACGAAGTTTCCCAACATTCGTCGGTTTGGCCACCACTTTGCTCCAAGATCCACGGCCCACTGGCGATTGAACACGGAGCGAACCTTCCTCTCCCTCTACAGACGCCGGCAATCCATCCTTAGCCACCACCGACGACAGAGGGGGAAAAGCTCCCACCGCCATCGACGATTCGCGGCCCACCGATGAGTGAACACAGATCTCACCTTCCTCCACCTCTAACGACGCCGGTAGACCAGCCTTAGCCACCACCGACGACAGAGGGGGAAAAGCTCCCACCGCCATCGACGATTCACCCATCAAGGTTGAGCTTCAAGGGTCCTAAGAGGGACCCTGGAAATGACAGAAATCTCTATGGTCAAAGGACAAGGATAGGGCAGTCAAAAGGAAAACAAGGGTAAAGAGGTAAAATCAAAAAGAGTCAGGAAAAGTGAGGATGAGAGAGGGCAGAGCATTCAAATGATGAAAGAAATCTTCCGTATATTTTGCAATGCTTTAAAAGATTTTTAATCAATAATACATTATTATAAAATTAGTTAAAAATTAAATAACATTAAAAATTTTAAAACATAATTAAAAATGATTATTCTTACTATTTGCAAAATTTCATAAAATAACTAATTTTAAAAAATAATAGAACGAACATGATTGAACTGATCAAACTAATTTATTTTTTAATTATTAAAATTAAATTAGTTTTAACTTTAAATCTGTTTAGAATTAATTAAATTTGAGTTATATTAATAATTTAAAATAATTATTAAAAATTACTGATTTGAGTCGACTTTAATTCATTCAATTCAAGTTTAAGAACTAGGTTGATTTGTTATATAAACAATATTTAATTAATTCATATTTAATATTCATATTCTATATATTTTATCGATATTTTTAATTAAAATATAAGAGGAGGAGTTTTTCTTATATGAATAAAAATAGAAAGAATTTGTTTAAAAATTGAAAATCATAAAATTTTTAAGATTTCTTATATCTGTGTCTTTTACTCCAAAATTCACAATATTAAAATTACAATTTATATTAGGTAAAAGGAGTGTAAGTATATAAAAGGTTTAGTATTTCCTAAAAGGATAATTTTAAAAATAAAATTTATTACTATTTATATAAAAAATTATCCCATCATAAAATAATAAATAAATTTTATTTTTTAATAAAAATTATAGATTTGATTAAATCACATAGAGTTTAGTCTTGCTTTTTTATTTTTTAATAAAAATGATAGATTTGATTAAATCACATAGAGTTTATGTCTTAGCAAGACTAACAAAAACCCAAGTGTTTGAGCACAAGGTTAGAATTAATTACATCGTAAAGAAAAACCAAGTGCTTAGGTTGTAGTTTAATTAAAGAAATAGCAATTAATAATGATTGGTGGATCGACGTCATAAAGAAGAATCCAAAACTATAGGCTTCACTATTTACTATTTTAAAATTTCAAAAAGGGTCCAAAACCATGTAAACTTTGTTGTGGATGGGGGGATTCCTCTTTACTTATAAAGTAAGTTGAAGTAATGTCGAAATAATTAATTAATCAATAAAATTTTTATTCAAAATTAATAATTATTTAAATATATATATATGAGTGCGTATTATTGAACTTCTCAAAACCCGATACTTCAGTAGGATTTTCACTGGATGTTGTTGATAACGATGAATAATTAATATTAAAAAGATAAATACAAATATTTTTTACAATTTATTATAATTTGATTATTTTAATACATATAAAAATAAGAAGTCTTTTGCGCATATTTTTTAAATTTCAGAAATTATGATTAATAATACAAAATTAACTAACTTTCATGCAAATGAATAACGCGTTTGACACTTTGACTTGAAATGAATCCTAGAAATAATAATAATAATAATATTATTATTATTATTATATTATTATTATTATTATTATTATTATTATTATTATATACATATATGTATATGTATATGTATACGAAAAACGTGATTCAATGGATTGTTACATTGGAACGATTGCTCCAAACCCACAGGAAAATGTAACAGACGATTATTTATAAAACCAATACCTTGCTTTAATCATCATCATATTCATCTTCTTGCTTGTTGTTTTTTCTCTTCTAACATGGAACTAGAACAACCCATCTTGGAAGAAAGTGCCCAGAAACTGAGCACACCCTCGGTTATAGGACCAGGTTCATCATCAACTTCAAAGGGTAGGTCTGGTTCTTCTTCATCCTCCAGCAGTCACCTCTGTTCT
>JANVCQ010000230.1:37342873-37363903 GCA_025531925.1 Erythroxylum plowmanianum
TGATGATGATTTTCAACATCTTGATCATGATGATTGAATGCAAAATAAATTGTTTATATTGTTTTAAATGTTATGTTAATATTTGAGTTATGTTGTTGATGTTTTATTTATGGTTATTCAAGATGAATCAATGCATATTATTGATGTTTTACTTATATTTATGCGGAATGTTGGTGTTTGATTTATTTATGTTTATGTTGAATGTTTAGTAAATATTTGTGCTTGACATATATTCATATGGAATGTTTATGTTTGAGTAAAGATTGTGCGTTATGTTGATATTTTGTTTTAGTTGTTCAATATAATAGGACATGATAGAAACAAGGGAAAGAGGGTGGCAACTACCGAAGATGTTCCTCCCCTACAACAACCAAATCAATCTGACTCTATCGTTTAATAACCACCGAATTCATCCTCCAATGAAGGCAATCAGCAATAACCTATATCTACCTCAATTAGTGCTGAGAGATCTTCAGGTTTGTTATTGTTAATGACCTATATTTACAATTATGCTCAAATATATATTTAAATGATTAATGTGTTTTTTTGTTATCATTATTCTTTTGTTGTCAGGTTTCAATACCGGCATAAGAAAAATAGGTAGAGGTATCACAAAAGGATCTGAGTTGCAATGTATGAATGTTGCAATAAACAGTAAGTTGTATGTGTATATTGACCTCACGCAATGTCGTTCTTTTAATAAGATCCAATCAACAAAATTATCCAGTGAGTTGAGTGTCGTTGTCATGAATGAATTGCCTTGCCTTCAGCATGTCAGGCAATTAAAGAAAGAAAACTTGCTACAAAATGCTTTAGACAAAGTTTTGGTAATTTTTCAATTCATTTTATTATATGCATTACGTTTTTACTTATTTGAAGAGTAAGTTAACTTATACGTGTTGTTCATAAATGAAGCTCAATATCGTCGACATCAAGAACTTTGAAATTTCAAGCTGTGTCAGTTTATTGTTAAAACAAAAGGCAAAGGATCATCATTATTGACTTCATAAATACTACATGTCTTTTCCTTCGGATGAGGAGGTAAGAAGACATGTTCCAAAATGAGTCACTCCAAAAAATTGGAGTGAAATGTGTGATTATTGGGCTTCTGCCAAGGTTAAGATTTGTCTTCTTTCTCTTCATATTTCCTTCCATTAATTTTGTTTTTGCATTTAATAACTATTTCTTCTTTTTATTTAGGAGAAGTGTAAGAAAGACAAGGTTAACAAAGCAAAAATGAAATCTCCTCACTACAATGGCTCCAAATCATTTGTTGTCGTACAACAAGAATTTGTAAGTGTAATGTTTAGAAGTTATTATTCTATTAGTTAACACAATAAAATTTATTTTATTCTAATTTTTTATTTATATAACAACGCCAGACTCAACTCCAAAGACAAGAGTGTGATAGGATCACACTCTATAAGCTGAAACATTACAAGGAAGGTGAAAGCTGGATGTCCAAAGAGGTGCAAAATAATTATGTAAGTATAAAATTTTTAATTTTAGACTTTTATTTATTTATGTAATATTAAGTAATACTTTCAATTATAGGACAAGACGCACGAGTTGTTGCAGAGATCATTGTCTGAAGGGAATGAGCTCGATGTGGATGATATTTGCAACAATGTCCTTGGTATACGATCAAGGTATATCAAAGATCTTGGACATGGCCCTAAGCCAATTGGTTCATCATCATCACGACCAGCTATGTAACGATGCTTCAAGAGGAGAATCGATCACTTAAGGCTCTGTTACAATGTAATAAAGAAAAGTTAGATCGTACTGAAAAAAAATTACAACGTAATGAGCAAAAATTAGACTATACTGAAAGAGAGTTGACCAAGTTAAAAAGGATGGTCCAACAAATACTTGGGTCACAATATGTCAGTATTAGTGATGATGAGGACTCTTAGTTTGTCGATAAAGTTTTTTTTTTTCAATTTTGCAATTAAAATTTATTTACACGTTTTTGTATAAAATTTATTTCATTTTTTATTTTGAAACATTTCTATTTTATTTTAATTAATTATTATTTAAACAATATGTCACCAATAATAATTACAAAATGTGACTAAATTATAATTCAAACTATATTACAAAATTAACATGAATTAAAAATGTTGTTAATAATTATAATTAAATTTCAAATTAAAAATAAATATTCATCACTAAAAGTTTTTAGCTACAAATATAAAATCTTCACCAAATCTTTTACCGACACTTTTCAAAATGTCTTTAATAATATTTAGCTACGCTTTAATTTTCGTAGCTAAAAACATTCTGCTACCAAAATAAATCATCAGTAAACATTATTACCTACGACTATGTTAACGAAGCTAATTACCTTTATCCACCAAAATTAAACGTTGCAATAACTGATCTGCGACCATTGCTTCTCTCGTTGCTTATTGTTATTAGCGACGAACATATGATCGTATCAAAATCTTTCTGGTGACGATTAATGTAGAATGTCATAAATAATTTTTTGTTACTGGGCTTTTACGATGATTTTTTTGACGATTTTTTGTCGCTAATTACTTTTAGCCACAATTTTGTATCTTTTGGCGTTGTTGTATTTCATCGTGCAGTAATAGTTTTTGGCTACTTTTTTTTCATAGCTAAATACTATTGGTTACGTTTTTAGAATCGTAGTCAAATATTTTTAGCTACATTTTCAAAAGCATAACCAAATATTTTTAACTAGATTTTTTAAAGCATAACCAAATTTTTTTGACTACGTTTTTTAAAACGTAGCCAAATTTTCTTAGCTCCCTTACAAACTTAATTAATAAGATTATGTATATATTTTGTACAATTCAAGGCAATTTTTAACTACTCATATTTTATCCCAAAGAAAGTTAATAAACATTGTAATTTGTTGTTAATAAAGTGTTACAAAATAGTTATTTGGTACACATTCACACAAACATAATTAATGAGGTCAGACTTCTTTTCTCTAGTTTCTTTATTAAGGTTAGAACATATTTGGACTTATTAGATCTAAAGATTAAATTTGAAGATCTATTTAATTTTAAAAAATAAAGTTTCAAAAACTTAAAATCAATGTTTTCAAAACCTGATTGAAAGTTAAATCGGTAAGACAAGAAATTTAAGGTTTAAAAGGTTCAATTGGTATTAGATCGTTATAAAATTAATTAAAGATTGATTAAAATTGAAAATCTTGAAATATAATTGAAAGAGACTGTTCTTACCTATTAAATAATTTGAAGTTTAATTAAAAAATATTTAATAAAAATTAATTAATTAATGTTAATTTATAAAAATAATTAATTTACAAAGTCGATTGATTAATTGATAAATTGATTGATTTTTAACATTAAGGATTATTAAGCTAAATCAAACTGGCAAATTAAAAACCAAATCAAAAAATCAAGTGATTCAAAGTTTTTACGGTTAAATCAATCGAACTAGTTGAATTTTTAATCATTACTTAAAACATCTATTTTAAGATAATTTTACAATTACAAAATCTAAATAAAATATCACACAAAAATAAGAGTTATAATGAGTATTTTTTAACTAATAAAAGGGAAAAGAAATCAGAAAATTATATCAACTTTATTAGACATTTACTAGAACAAGAATCTTGTTACTATTAGTTAGTATTAATATAGTTGATTAAGCAAGGAATCTTCATGCATATGCTAGCTAGTAGATGCCATTGATAAACATCTTGAACTTTCAGATATCTTCATGCCAGTGAAGCCATTTTTCAGGAGCTTTGTACAAACCCTGGAATGGACACCAAGACCAAACTACAAAATTGCAGCCTTGCACCTGAAAAACTTCATATATATATATATATATCTGTTCAATCTTTCTCATACTTTACCTCACAAAGATAAGAAGAAAGGAAAAAGATGAGGGCTTTCAAGTTTAATCTATTTCTCCTTCTTGTTGCTGGACTAGCTCGCTTGGGCCAATACCCAATAGCTCAGTGGTATCTATCTGCATTGACCTCTCTCACTTTTGGTTTTGTTGGCATATAGGATTGATGGCTATCTACCCATGACAGTAACCAATATTCAAATTCAAATATTAAGATAAGGTAATTATTGTTATTTTCCATAGGATAAAACATGTTATCCCAATCATCCATATCCCCTTAATTGCCTAATTAGTTTTTTCTATAAGTATGTATAAAGCGTGTTTGAAATAAAAAATATTGAGTGACTGACTAAAATAAGTTTAAAAAGTGACTGAGTGGCAACTTAATGAATAATCACAATTTTTCATTGTTGATTGACCAAAGACACTTGAATCGGTAGAATTAAGTTGGACCTCTCGTAGATTCAACATATCGTGAGTTAGGAGTATCGTAAAAGAATTTTCCATTTGTTGCTTTTGCCGCAGCAAGTCTGCTTGTAATTTTTTAATTTTCTTTCCTTTAATTACTTCTAAAATACTTGAAACAAAATCACATTACAAACAATACATATATAATTATCCTTAATTGTAATAATAATATGGATTGCAACCATAATTAAAAATTACACTTGAGTCAGTCAAATTAAAGTACTGTATGCATAACGTTTGTCACTTTGTGAGAGTCGAAGGAGGATCATCAATATATGCAATCTTTCTTTTATATTTTTTTTTACAAGGAAGTTGTTTCTATGATTCAAATATATGATCTTATAGTCACAAAAGAACAACCTTTATTGGTTACTCCAAGGTTCCATTTCAAAATAATGTATATATTTTATATTCCATTACTTTTTTACAATTTTTAATTTTTCTCGCTGTGTACGCACATTTTCTTAGCAATCAAAAGCACTGGAGCCAAAATTTTAATCAGAAAAATATGGGTAAAAAATAAATTTTTATGTAATTTAAGAAAATTTAGATAATTTTAATCTTTAAAATTAAAAAATATTCATTATAGTTTTCAATATTTCAAAAAATCCCTTCTCCTATATTTTACTTAAAAATAACAACAAAATACACACATTAAGATTATACATAAACTAATCAAAATCACTTGACACAAATAAGCTCTTAAACACAATTCGAATAAATTAAACTCTATTTAAATTAATAATTATAAGATTATTTTAATAAATTATTAGTTTAGATTAAATTTAATTAGTTTAAATCAATTTTAATAGTAGTATTTAATCGCGATGAGAGCAGTATTTGATTGATCTATAAGTGATGTTTATGTAAAGTGTATTTTCATTATTTTTTATGTTGCATGTATTTCTTTATTACTTTTTATTTAAAGTTTAATAGATTTTAAATTTTTAAAATAAAAAAAACCCTTATATAGTTATGATTCACTAATTTGGCAACCTGCTGTCATTGTCACTTAGATGCGAAGGTGATGATGGACTACAATGAAGCCACAGGAGCTCCTGTAACATTTGACTCTGTACCCAGCGAAGAACAGATCGATTTCTAGTTCATTCTTCGATTTGTCATCGATTCAATCCTCGAAGGCAAGTACCAAAATGTCAGCATGAGCCGAAAAGTCTTGTGTTTGAATTGTCCTATTTACGCTCTCTCGATCGAGTTTGTTGTACAGAGTTTGCTTAGTGTGGAATATCCGGTTGGCTTGATTTGCTGACTATTGCGTCAATTCGGAAGTTTATCCAATGTGTATCTAAAAGATAGCGGCTACGGGTTTCTCCGTTTAAAAAAAAAACTTTAATCATTAAGAATTGACAATAATTAATCATAATTCATTTATAATTGATTTTTTACTTTTGATTTTTAAATTATATTATTTATTGAAATAATTAATATCTAATAATAGTTCTTTATGAGACTGCTAATAAAAAACATTTTAGCTTGAACATTACATCATAAACTAAAAATCGAGAAATAGATAATAGCAAAAAGAAAATTCAAGATGAAATGAAAAATCACATGAAACATTAATATTTTTAATTTAAGACAAAAAGAGTAATTTAGTCCTCAACCTTTACACTAAAATTTGAGTTGGACCTTTATGTTTTAATGTGTTCAAAATAAACTCTAATGCTTGTAAGACTTTCAATATCATCATCATCATCATCATCACCCAGTCTGAAATTCCGCAATTAAGCAGGATCTGGGAAGGTCCGATAGTACGCAGCCTTATCCCTATATAATAGAGAGGCTATTTCCGGTGGACCCACATGCAAATGAGATAATATAATAATAATGCAGAGAGAAAATTAAGAAAATAGAATAATAATAGAAGACAAAAAAGGTAATACAAAAATCAATAAAAATATAAAAGTAGAGGATAAATAATAACAATAACACCAACAATAATAATAAAATACACTACTGAAAAAAAAGGTTAAGAATGATAATGATAAAAATATACTACTGTTAAAGAAATAATATTGCTAAGAAAGAAGGAAAGTTAAGACTTGAAAAACTCCGTAGAAAACGACAGAAATACATACACTAAAAAGTAACCAGATAAAGCACACAAAGAGCAACGTAATTGAAGTCACATGCTAAATATATGAAACCAAGACCAGAACCATTACTGTTAAAACAAAGCTAACGCAAAACATAATAACAAGCAAAATATTGTAACCATACTTGTAGGCAGATGACAACAGAGAAGCAACAAGGAAGTTACTTGGGAGCCAAGCACCAGAACCTGCACTTAGAAAATTGTACAGATAACTGAAACTACTGACCTGGGATCCGAGCATTGAACTCTAATATCTGTAAAACGTTTAAAATAACCTTTAATTAGATGGAGTTTAGCATATATCAGGGACTGTTTTGAACGTTTTCTAAACATTAGGGTTCATATTAAACGTTTTACGAATGTTAGGATCTGAAACATTAGAGTCTAACTTAGAGTTTAGTGACATCTCATTCTAAATAATCTTTTCATAAGGTCATTGTATAAAGATTGTTTAATTTAATTATGCATATCTTGTTCCCATGTAAATGTTAATAAATTTATTATAATTTTTATCTTTTTCTTTGTAAACTTGATGAAATGTCAAAATATCTTTAAAAATATTAGTACATAAATGTTTCAAAAATGAACCGATTCAGCTAGCTTGTTAGTGAAAATCTTGAACTAACTAACTTTTCAATTCAAATTTTAAAATTTTAATTTAATTTACTTTAATAATTTTTATTTTAAAAGAATGATTGATTTATTTATTAATCGATTAATTTTTTAAAACTAATCAATTTTTATAAACCAACTAATTTTCATTTCATATTATTTTTCAATTAAATTATAAAATTTTGATAAATAAGTTATAAGAAAATATTTTCAATTATTTTTAAAATTTTCCAATTTTTTTTAATTTTTAGTCAATTTTATGATGGTTTATATTAATTAAAGCTTTAAATATTAAACCTTATATATTACCCATTTAACTTCTAGTATGGTTTTGAAAACATTAATTACGTTAACGACATATTTTTGAAACGATTTTTAATTTAATTTTTCTTTCTTTTATTTATAAATTTTAAAAGTGTTTCATAGTATTGATTTAAATATTATGTATTTTCTTATATTCAGTGGTCAAAATCTTCCCGCTTAAAGCCCTTTCTAATTTATAAAATTAATTGCAAATCATATTATATAACAAATTTTAATTAGTTTGGGTCAAAACAAAAAAGTTACTTTTTTTCATAAGCCCAATCAAATTATTTTAAAATAAACAATTGATAATAAATCGAATCTAATTTCACACATTAACAAGATTTAAGTTTTTATTTTTATTTATATTTTAAACTTTTTATTTGAGTTTTATAATAAAAATGTCAAATTTTGATTTTTGTTATTTAAATTTAAATCTAACTAAAAATTAATTAAATTACACTTTATGCATTGACTTAGAATCAAATTCTAGTCTATTTTAATTATTTTTTAAAATTAAAAAATGATATTATTTTGCCTCTCTCGGTTAGACCATAAGTTGGGCCAAACTGGATAACCCTAACCCGCCCGATTGAGCTAAAGAAATCTGACCCGTAAGCTGATCAGCCCGGCGGGATTGCCATGCGCAACCTCAACCTTTATAGTCTCTTGAGCCTTGAAATTGAAATTCAAAATTCATAATGACATCAATCATTACTTCTTTCTTAAGTCGGACCAATCATGTAGGAGGTCCCATAGAACTTTAAATGGTCCGGCACGCATGTGAGTGAAACCCTATAGTTTCTTTAACGGGTCAATACAAAATTTGAATAATAACAAAATTTTGCGTTTCTCTCTCTGTCCATATGTGTACAATTCAAGAAGACGACCTCACCGTGACCACCACAACAACAACTGTCCTCCGACGTCGTTTCGGTTAGAAGCGGGATTGACAAGATCCACTCTTCAACTGATATCCGTATATCAATTTTGATTCCGAAATTGTAAGTATTCCGATTCGCAGATCGTCTCTCTTGTCCCAAATTCGATTTCTCCAGAAAATTCCGATCATTTCTTACCACTTTTGGTGAGTTTTGAATCGGACCTTCCAGAAGGTTGTAGCTTGGAGCGTCGAAATTTGGGTTTCTCGGTGTTAGATTTGGAATTGGCATCTCAGTGATGCATTTGTGTTGAATCACTGAGAGGAGCCGAGATTTTGACTCTTGTATTGAATATAGGGTTCCGGTGAAGGTTTTAAGTAGTTACAGGGTTTAGTATTTCTAGAGAAGAGCTGTGTTTGGTCTATTGGGATTGAGAAGTGATGGACTTTGTGTTTTGATCTGATATTTTGAGGTGAGTTAGGGTTTATGATGGTAGATTGACAATGGTGAGGCTTTTGGGACTGGTTCGTGGAGAATCGGACCCGTCGCCACGTGAGATTGCTGCAAGGACTAACCTTACTGGTGAGTCCAGCGAGAATGGGTGGCTAATTAGGTTCTTTGACTCGGCATTTTTCTGCGAGTGGATTGCAGTGAGCTACCTTTATAAGCATGATCACGCTGGGGTACGAGATTATCTTTGTAATAGAATGTATACTTTGCCCTTGTCGGGCATTGAGAGCTATTTGTTCCAAATTTGCTATATGCTTATACACAAACCCAGCCCATCTTTAGACAAGTTTGTTATTGATATTTGCTCCAAGTCATTAAAGTTATCTCTCAAGGTGCATTGGTTCTTGTTGGCCGAACTTGAGGATTTTGATGACAATGAAGGGATTAGCAGGATTCAGGAGAAGTGCCAGATTGCAGCTACTCTCATGGGAGAGTGGCCACCGCTAATACGGTCCCATAATGAAGCTTCAAGTACTGGGAGTAAGAACCAGGTTTTGAATAAAATCCGGTCTTCAAAGCAGAAGTTGTTGTCATTGACGTCATCTCCACCCTTGCAGAAGACTTTCTCATTCTCACCCTCATCAGGGAACAATTTGCAGGAGGATGGAAGTCCATTATCACCGGATGAGAATAAAATTTTCAAGAAGTTCATTCCAAGCCCAAAAGTGAGAGATGCATTATTGTTTAGAAAGTCAGTGGATAAAGAAGAGGAGAGTGAGAAAGACGGGTTTTTTAGGAGGCTCTTAAAGGATAACAGTAAGGGTGATGACGAGGATTTGACGCCTAGTTCTGAAGGGTTCTTCAAGAGGCTGCTGAGGGATAGCAATAAAGGTGAGGATGAGGAGTTCACTTCCAGCTCAGATGGCTTTTTTAAAAGGCTTTTAAGGGATAATAGTAGAGGAGATGATGAAGATTTGGGATCGAGCTCAGAAAGGTTCTTCAAAAGATTATTTCGAGATAGTAAGGGTGATGGTGATGAAAAATTAGCTTCTAAATCACTGGAAGATGATGAAAAAGAGGGCTTCTTTAAGAAAATTTTCAAGGAGAAGTTTGAGGACAAGAAGGATGCGAAAGAGAGGAGTGAGGATGAGGAAAGAATTAATTCTGAAGGGAAACTTCCAAAGTCCGTGGACGAAGATGAGAAAGATGGTTTCTTCAGGAGGATTTTTAAAGATATGTTTGATGAGAAGAAAGATTCAATTGACAAAATTGATGAGGGGAATGCAAATGGTGAGGAAGGAGAACCTTCAGATTTCCCATTATTTCGAAGATTGTTCCGCGTGCATCCTGAAGATGTAAAAAGTACTGCAATAAACGAAAATAGTAACAGCAGCAGCTTGTTTGAGAGCAGTCCCGGGACGGAGAACTTTTTTCGCAAACTCTTCCGAGATCGCGATCGCTCTGTTGAAGACTCAGAATTGTTTGCTTCAAAGAAGAACAAAGAGGTACTCGTAATGAGTAATATTTATGACCTCTGTTTTTTCCTTTTAAAAGTAACCTTCATTTGCATGGCCCTTTCCTTTTGTCATTAATGTATCTATGGTTTTTATTTGGCAGAAGCGTCCAGGTTCACCAAAGCAACAAAATGAAAAATCAAACGTGAAACCCCCACGTCCCAATAATACAGCATCACAATTCCGGAAAGGAGCTTATCATGAATCATTGGACTTTGTGCTTACATTATGTGAGACTTCATATGGCCTTGTAGATGTCTTTCCAGTCGAAGATCGCAAAAGTGCTCTTCGTGAGGTTATTCAATTAGTTTAAATTTGGATATCCCTTATTTTTCACTTTTTGCGAGGCATATTGGTTATTATGTAAATATGCTTGGTGGTCTGTTTACACAGCCGAAACACATAGAAACATGCACACAAACACACAAACTGACAGACTCATATGTTTCTATTTCTGCTTGAGCATTCAATTTTACATGCATGATCCTGCACAGTATTTAATCTGCTGCACAAGTTCCTTCTAACACATTTATTTCATGGTTTTTCAGTCACTTGTGGAGATAAATGTGCGTTTAGCTGAAGCTCAAAATACTGGAGGTATTTATTCTACTTAAATTGGATTTTAATTGAAAGATGGCTGTTCAAAAGCTAGAATACAAAATCAAGTTGTCTATAATAACTTAACAAGTAAGCTCAAATACATTGGGAGTGACTAGCCACACAAATCTACAATTGACTTACTGATGTTTTCATTTGGGATTTGTACATATCTGATGGAGAGTAGTTTTTCTTTTGATCTTTATTTTTTGGTAGTGCAAGTAAACTTTTAGATTTTTCTAAGCTGCAAAAATTATTCTAGTAATGTGGCTTCTGCCGCCATGTTGTTAACAGTAATTTATGCTCTTTCCCTTTTAATTTTAAGAAATTTATTTGTATCTAAAGAGACAGTTAGGGAAAAGAAAATTCGTAATTAAATATAAAAGTTCATAGTCATATGTGTTAAAACTCAATGCCAGTTCTGCGATATACATTCCATTAGTGTTTTTTATATGTAAACAGTAAATTTATGTTGCTGTAGGAGTTTGCTTTCCCATGGGTAAGGGTATGTACTGTGTGGTTCATATACCAGAAGATGAAGCTCAGCTTATGAATTCAAGGGAGAAGGCACCTTATCTAATTTGTGTTGAAGTCTTGAAAATTGAAATGCCAAGGTAATTTTCTGTTAAATCTTGGGTGTTAATTAACACATAAATCAGCATTGACATAGACAACATTTTATGGTATATAGTTAACACCAGTTTTCTGTTCATTTTCAGCAATACAAAGGATACATCTGGCTCTCAAAAGCTTTCCAGAGGAGGGATACCTCTGGCTAATGGAGATGCATTTTTACCAAAACCACCTCCATGGGCTTATCCTCTGTGGACTGTCCAGGAAGTGTATCGGAACAGTAGCGATAGGATGTCAATATCTACAGCTCAAGCTATTGACCAGGCAATGTCACATTCCTCGGGGGCTAAATTGAAAGTCGTTAATGTGAGCTTTTTTGTGGAGAAGCAATTTCTTGGGCAACCAATGAACACTGAAGCATCTGTTTTGCATTCTGGCTCTGGTAGTAGTAGTCAGCATCAAGGGACAGAACATGATAGTGATTTGGAATGGGTGAGAGTAGTGCTGTCAGTAGATCCCAGAGTTAAGATGGAAGGCATTGGGGATCAAGAAGCATCACATCGTAAGGAGCATCGTCGGGTTCCAAGTACAATTGCCATAGAAGAAGTGAAGGTGGACCTTTGCTTGAATACGCTGATTCTTATTATCTTTTTTATCAAAGAGGTTTTGGTACAGTAACTGTCTTCTGCAGGCTGCAGCAGCCAAAGGAGAAGCACCTCCTGGACTCCCTCTAAAAGGGGCAGGCCAAGATTCATCTGATGCACAACCAAGGGTGAGTGTTCATGCAAATAGAATGTCTACATTCTCTGTTCCAATGCAAAACGTTGGTTCTTTAAATGGTTTAATTTTCCGACAGGGTAATGGTGGTACTCCCAAGGCAACAGATCCCTTATGGGGTGAACTCTGGGAGGTTAAAAAAGAGAGAATACGTAAAAATTCAACGTATGGAAGATTACCTGGTTGGGACCTGCGATCTGTAAGTTCTAGGTCTTATATTTTTCTTTCTTGTTAGAACTGATAATAGCTTGGTTTTATTTAACTATATTTTTGGAACATAGAAGTCTTTTAGCCATTATCTTTAGTGCTTGTGTATTCTTATCTTATATTTGTACTTATATATGCCTGAATGATCATAGTGCAAACTGAACTGTTTGGATCCGGTAATATTGTCATATCATTTCACCCGTTTATATTAGAATTTGAAACAATGCTGATTCCCAGTGATACATTGATGCATCTGCATATATGTTTAGTTTTTGTCCTGTAGTTCTGAATCACTTGATGTGTTTACTCTAACCTCGAGGCCAATATGGAGTTTATCTTTCTACTGAAATTTACATAGTATATGTATGTTTATTTACAGATGTTTCTATGTGCTTGTTTCCCACACAGGTTATTGTGAAGAGTGGTGATGATTGTAGGCAGGAGCATCTTGCTGTGCAACTAATTTCTCACTTTTATGGTAGGTGTTGTGAATATCTTTACAGCGACCAGGCTGCAAATTTGGTGTTTGTAGTCCAAAGCAGCCAGTTATTCTTTGTTGTTTCTCTTTGCTGGCGAAGATGCAAAGAGTCTTGTTCTTATTCTTTCCTATATTTTTAAGAAAAATATATATCATATTTTTCTGCCAAAACTGAATTTGATACACTCCCCAGTTGTCTTGAGAAGATAAACAAAACAAAAAACTTCCATTATGATCAGCAATGTGCAAACACAGTGACGGTTGCTAGAGCAACTCTTGTCAAATATTTGTTTGACTTCCATATTTTGAAGCTTTTGTCCCTACTATAGTAAGATATTGGATTCCCCCTTGTTCTTTTAGTTGACTCCTGCTTACAAAGTTACATCTGATGCCAGATATATTTCAAGAAGCTGGGCTCCCTCTCTGGTTACGTCCCTATGAAGTTTTGGTTACTTCTTCTTATACAGCTCTCATTGAAACAATCCCTGACACGGTAATAATATACAATTTTTGTTATCATGAGAAAATTGCATAGGAATATTAATTATAATGTTTCCTGGTTTTTAGGCTTCACTTCATTCGATAAAAAGTAGATACCCCAACATCTCAAGTTTGCGTGATTTCTTTGTTGCCAAGTATGAAGAGAATTCCCAAAGTTTTAAGCTTGCGCAGGTAATATACATGTCAAATGTTCTAATCTGTGTCAACGGCATTCGGGTTACTGGTCCTTTTCTAAAGTAACAGACATTGATGATATATTTATCTCTATTCATTAGGATACCTTACTCAGTAATTACATTTTCTTTTCAGAGGAACTTTGTTGAAAGTATGGCTGGATATTCTCTAGTGTGCTATCTTCTACAGGTATGGTGCCTTCTTCCTTTCCAGTCCTTTGACTCTAAATTGCTGATGACATTCATATATCAGCTACCACAGAAAAACTTGTGCCTGGTCTTAGATCTGCTCTGAGCCCCAGTTACAGTTTCTTGATGTAAATAGCCATCTAAAACATTTTAGTTTATTTTATTTGTATGAAGCAGGAGATTTTGCACAACCTTCTGTCATCTAAAGCATTGACATGTTTCAGGGCTTCCTTGCTTGTATACACTTCATGATAAAATAAATGTTTTTAACTTCAGGTAAAGGATAGGCACAATGGAAACTTATTATTGGATGAAGATGGTCATATTATACACATTGATTTTGGCTTCATGCTCTCCAATTCACCTGGTGGTGTGAATTTTGAGAGTGCGCCATTTAAACTCACCAGAGAACTTCTTGAGGTGGGGTTTCACTTTTGTATCATACCTTTGTTCAGCTTGGTATCTTTACTTTTTCCCTTTGGTTGTTCCTTTTCAACCTCATTGTCTGCAGATGTTTTAAAATCTTCCTTGGTGTTCAATTTTGTTTGAATCCAATTGTAATTGGAATTTCTGCAATCATTGTAGGTCATGGATTCTGATGCTGAGGGAGTTCCAAGCGAGTTTTTCGACTATTTTAAAGTATTGATCAACTATTTTGTAGTTTTGTCATTCCTATTTTGTCCCACCCCTTGTCAGGACATTAACTGACGATTTTGCCATTTGCATCCAGGTTCTATGCATTCAGGGGTTCTTAACGTGCCGTAAGCATGCAGAGCGAATCATTCTTCTTGTTGAGATGCTGCAGGTAACATCATCAGTTCTGCTATTTGTAGCCTCTTTTCATGTTCTTGTCAAAGCGTGAGTAAAACAAAGGGACAAAAAGAGGGTGAATATGAATTGTCAGACTTGAATACATTTATATTTCTCCATTAGGAATCTGTTTAGGAATTATAGGCAGTCTTTGGCCAACATAAATTTCACCTTGCCACACTTGTGCCGAAACGTTACTTAGATGCACATGCTTTTGGACAGGATTCGGGCTTTCCTTGCTTCAAAGGTGGTCCGAGGACTATACAGAATCTAAGAAAAAGGTTCCATCTAAGTTTGACGGAAGAGGTAAATTTGAGATTTATTATCATACCAATTGGCTCAAACTATGCTGCTATGTATGTAACTATTTGTCTTGCTTTCTAGCAGCAATGTGTGTCGTTGGTGCTTTCTCTGATCAGCAGCAGCTTAGATGCCTGGCGCACACGGCAATATGACTACTATCAGAGAGTTTTAAATGGAATATTGTGATGTTAGGTATGATTGGTTGTACAATTAACTCCTGAGCCAGTGCAGTGAAATATAGTGGTCAGAGTTGAATGTATCTGCACAGTAAGACTGCAATTGGCTCACTGCATCTTCATGTTGGGGAATTTGTTGGATATGAAACAGAATATTGGCAACAGTTTTGGCCTGTTCTCTCCGGTGTGAGGATTTTGTAATTTGTACCGGCTGAAATACCTTTTAGAGTCTAGTAGGCTGATCTTACTCGAACACAGGATCCTTTTCCGTCCCTTCCCCTCGTGCGATAGGACTCTATTTGCTAGTGAGGAATTTAGCATCTACAAAAGAGATATGCTATATACTTATGATCCATTTTCAGAAAGCAAATACTGTACAGAGTGATAGCTGTGGCAATAAGAGTGCAGAATGGGTATCGGCCGCAGTTTTCTGGTTTTCGTTGCTACTACTGCATATGTGAGACTGGTTAGGTACCGGAAGCAACTTATGTTTGTGTGTACATCTAACTATTCCCGGCTCCTTCTTTATAATCAGATTGGACGAACTGTTTTCAGGCGGCCAGTTGTTCAGTTTCTGATCTGAAACCAGTGTATGGAAAAATGCTCCCTCACCTATTCTTCCAAGAAGTGTATCAAAGTGATTGTGTTTACCAACTCTTTTGTTGGAAAACATTATACCAATAGATCAGGTCCTTTTTTTGTTTGTTGTTTTCATACATCAGTGAAGGAATGTAATGTGTAATTGGGTCTTAGTGGCATTGAATTATCATTTATTTTTTCTATTGATTGGTGGGTTTGAAGAACTTTGTCTTGTAAGTGTGTTCTCTTTAAGTTTCTATGTTTTTCTTTTCATCTTCTAGCTCTAAAATCCTAATAAAATCAATGATTAAAGAATTTATTTAATTTGGTCTGGTAAAAATTGGTTTCACTTTTATTGTGGTTTTCATTTTTCATTTTTTTGTTTTCATTTTCTATTTTTTCAAATAAAAACAAAATTTTGTTTGATATCAATGTTTTTATATTTTTAATACTAGTATTTATTTTTTAAGATATTAAATTTTAAATTTTTTTTATTTGATGTTTACAGTTTTACAATTTTTGAAAATTGAAAGAACAAAAACAAAAAGCTCAAATAAGTAATTATTTTTTTAATTTGAAAACAAAAACAGAAAATTTAATTAAAAATAGAAATAAATAGACCTATAATTTATTAGTTTCATTTATTTTAATAAATTTTATAATTAAAAAATGATCAACTTATCACTTAATTGATTGATTTTTATAAATTAATTGATTTTGATAAATTATAGTAAAATAATTTTTTATTTAACAAATTAATTAAATTCTAACCTCTTTTATAAGTTGAATTTTTAAATTTTAATCTTTTTATTTTAGTTGTTTAATTTTTGGTTCAATTTTTTAAATGTTAAATAAAATTAGTTCTCTGTGAACTAGAAATACGTTGTCAAGTGAAAGCTAGCATTACAAGAGTGAGCACTTACCTCTTTAATCTCTTTCTTTCTTAGTGGGAATAGCTAAATTAGTTCTATTAAAGTAGAGTTTACTAAGCTTAACTACTCTACTAACCTCTTCCATTAAAGTGGAGTCTGCACTGAAAATGTTCTCTTAAACGAAGATACTCGTGCTTAGGCAGGGACCCGAGATTGGCGCTCGAGATTAACCTCATGAAAACCAACTATTCCTTAAAAAGGTATTACCATCTTTAATAGAAATTTAACTTTAGTCAATCATGCTTGAGAAACTATCGGTTTTGCTTGGTAAGTTAAAGATTCTTGGCCTTAAACAAAACTTGTTCTGTTAAAGTATTTAAGGCAGAAAAATTGAAAAATATAAAAAAAGTTTATCATAATTATTAAAATTATAAAAATTAAAATTATTTTACAAAAATAGAATGTAAAAAGAAAAAAAGTAATATTAAAAATTAAGAAAAGTGGAGAAGTCAAAGTCTATAAAGCTACCTAGCCGATCAGAAGACAGATTTTTACGGAAGTTACCAATTAATTCCATTTTTTAAATTTTTAATTAAATAATTCATCACAAAAATATGGTAAAAGGAGAAAAAACAAAAGGAAAGAAACTTGACACTCAATTGTCAAGACTCAAGAAAGTATAGAAAAGCAACCACTCCTCTAAAACTTCTCTCTAGAGCGAGAAAAGGTGGCACTATTGCATTGTTTTTTTTTTCACACACACAGTAGCTTACTCGGTCCGGATTCGTCTTCACGATCAGGGTCCTTGACCGGTTTCTCTGCTCAGACTGCTCCGCCTATGGCAGCCCTCAATCCAAAGGGACCTCTCTCAAAACGGGGCAAAACTAGGAAGCGGGATGACGAAATGCAGCCCCCTCCTGCACTGTCTTATAGTGCGGTGGTAACCGGTACTCAGTCAGTCTCCAAAGTGATGGATGCTCCCCCTGGCCAGCAGACACAGTCATCGAGCTGGAGGAAGGGGACATAGTCAAAGTAGCTGGTGACCATGGTGATGGCATCAAACTTTCAACCAAGTTCAAAGAAAAACTAGATAACCAGTGGTCTCAGGTCGTCGTTGTGAAGCTACTGGGATGTCGTATTGGTTTCACTGCGTTAAGCAACCGATTGCGAGCGTTATGGGCTCCAATAGGGCCGCTCAAGATAGTCGATCTCGATTAGGATTTCTTCCTTGTCAAATTCTTGGAGGAAGCAGATTACTACCACGCACTGATGGACGGTCCTTGGATGATCTACGAACAGACGCTATCGGTTCAACGTTGGGCCTCCTCCTTCAGACCACAACAGGGCCAGGTTCCCCGAGCAGTCACGTGGATCTGGTTCCCAGACTTAACGATAACTAGGTACCACCCTGAGATACTCATGGCGTTGGGAAACTTGGTTGGTACCACCGTAAAGATTGATGAGGTGACGATGCAAGCTAACCGAGGACGCTACGCCCGCATCGCCGTAGACATCGACCTCACTGCACCCCTGAAGACCAGTGTTAAGCTTAATGGTGAGCTACTGCAAGTCACGTACGAAGGGCTCCCTCAATTGTGTTTTGCCTGTGGCAAGGTTGGGCACAGCACTGACGTTTGCTTACAACGACCGCCGGCCACTGAGCAACGACCACAACTAGCAGTTGGAGGTAACCCCCGAGGGGGAAGGACCCAGCAACACCCATAGGAGGCGTCTCAGGAAGCAACAACACCGGAGCGACGTCTAAGGATGGCATTGCCTACGGTCCATGGGTTTATGTCCAACGTAAACCCCGACACCCTCCCCAACGGTTACCATCAACTCACGGCCACCGCCTTGAGAAAAAAACCAGACGTCCCCTCACATTTTCGGGTCACGATATGTAGCTTGGTCAGAGGCAGGGTTGCTGGACAAGATAAGTGCAGCTCCCGCCCATTTTTCGCCACAACCGACCCCTATGGGCCAAGGCCATCGCACGCAATTCTCGAATTTTCTTGGATCAGCTCAGCCCATTTCATTTGGCCATGTCTTCACGTCAGCTGGGCCCAAATCTAAGGGGAAGAAAGGGCCCAAAGGCCACAAAGGAACCCAACGCCCCTTGCTCTGCGGTGAAAGCTCGCCGGCCAACTCCACCCCAAAACCAAACCCAATAGTAGCTCCCATAATCCAACTCCAACCCACCAGTGCGAACAAAACTATTGCCATCAATCTCTCGTCCCACACCAACATGATATGTGATACACTAGTCATGGAGGCCAGTGCGGGGGCGAGTGTGGAGCCCTTATGACAGATGGACGAGGGGGAGATACTGACGGCGTTTCCTTAGGATCAGGCCGCTCCGGACCCCCACCATACTGAACCCTCAGATATAACAGGCGAGTCAACCGGCTGTTATAACCCCAACTGGAAGCACTGTAGAGTCGGCTGTCCATCTCCCGAACACTGAAAGCCACAACGCTCCTAGGGGAGGTATCGTCTCTCACTAAACCTGTTTTATGTCGATTTTAATTTGGAATTGTCAGGGAGCAGGGAGGAAACGATTTAGGACTATCTTGCGCTCATATCTTAGCCACTACAATCCGGGTATTTTGGTTCTTCTAGAACCATGTATTAGCAGAGCTAGGGCGCTAGACGTGATTAATACGCTTGGATCTAATTTTTCGTTCCGAGTGGAAGCTGAAGGATTTGCGAGCAGGATTTGGATTTTATGGAAAGAAGAGTTCCAGATTTCCATAGTTTTAGCACACCGTCAATTTATCCACACCACTGTTAGTGTGGCGAATTATTCCTTCGATTTTATGGCAGTGTATGCTAGCCCCCAACCTTCCTCCCAAAAGCTTCTCTGGCCAGCGCTCGAATGGCTCGGCAGCAACCCCTCCAAGCCTTGGCTTGTTAGAAGGGATTTTAATGCCAAACTCGAGGCAACCGATAAGTGGGGTGGAGACACAGTGTCGAGAGTCGTGAACCCTCAATTTCAGGATTGGGTGCAGTCTAGCGGGCTTCAAGACCTGAGCTATGTAGGGTCCAGATATACTTGGCACCGAGTTTTGGTACAAGCCAGATTGGACCGAGTCTTTGGAACTTCCGAGTGGCTTCACCTGTTTCCGCATGTAGTTAACTGCCACCTTCCTTTCCTGGGGTCTGATCATCGGCCCATGAGTTCTTCACCCTCAGTCTTCCCCTCACAGCGCTTCCCCTGGTTTTCGTTTTCAAAATGCGTAGTTGACTCATCCAGGGTTTGTAGCAGTCGTTGCTACGCATTGGCTACCGAAGGCGGAAACGATGAGAAAATCCTTAGCTCAATTCTCGCAACACCTCACCCAATGGAATCACTCTGATTTTGGCAATAGTTTTTTATCGCAAGAAACGTTTGTTAGCCCGTTTACACGGCATCCAATAAGTCATCACTGAGGGGAATTTTGAGGCTTTGCTTGCGTTGGAAGATCAGCTTAGTGAGGACCTTCTACAGGTCTTAGTGGAAGAAGAAATCTTTTGGCATCAGAAAGCCAGGTGCAACTGGATTTCTAAAGGGAACCGAAACACCAAGTACTATCACACTCTCACTATGACCAAACGAAAGAACTTGCAGATTGAACGTCTCCAGGACACTCAGGGCTCAATAGTCACTAACCAAGGACAATTGCGAGTTATGGCTAGGGACTATTTTGCCTAGCTATATACGCGGGAGGATGAACAACCCTCCCCCTAGGGATCCCGGGGGATTTCCCTGCCCTTTCAGATGCCCATCTCAGCAAGTTAGCCCGACCTGTCCACCCTAATGAAATCAAGCATGCGGTTTTTGATATGAATCCGACTAAAGCACCTAGGGTGGATGGGTTCAATGCACTTTTTTACCAGAAACAGTGGGCGACGGTTGGCCCGAAAATTATTGAGTGCATACAGTCCACTTTCAACCGCGAGCAGCTGGAATAGGAGCTAAACCAAACACTCATTATTCTCATCCTAAAGAATCCCTCCCCGGTTGGCCTTGCTCATTTTCGCCCTATAAGCCTATGTAACGTGCTTTACAAAATCCTTTCTAAAGTCCTCGTTGATGCGGAACCCCCGGATGTAAACACAGAATACCCAAATTAGACTTGAACGATGTAATGATAAAATAAGTCTAAAGGGACTAAATTGAGAAGTAAAGGAAAGTGTAAGCCTTTGGTAGAAAAGGTTTGCCCAAAACGAATTGAATTGTGCACCAGCGTAACTTCCAGTGTACTTCGAATGAGAGATAGGATAAATGCTCTATGGGACCCTTGGTTAACTTGTAACCAAAAACGTCAGTAATTGAGTGGACTTCCCTACGAAACCCCTAGAAGACGGACTCCTAGAAACGTCGATAACCGGGAACAAAGTTTGAAGGCTTGCAACTCCGTGGAACTCGAAAGTAACAAACGCCAAAAACCAACAAGAGAAGAATCACTCAACTCTCAAAATTTGTATCTCACAAATTTAAAAAAAAAGAAACAAAATACTCAATTTATTCCCCGTCTAATGTTTAAACAATGAAGCCTATTTATAGGCAAGGTAAAAGAGTTGTTGTAAACTAAACAAACTCCTAATACTAATCTAGTA
>JANVCQ010000230.1:37376872-37406524 GCA_025531925.1 Erythroxylum plowmanianum
ATACACATGTATTGTCACATCTAGTGACTTGTTTATGCACCTAACATGTCAGTTTAGGTTGATCTGATCATGTAGGGCTTGTTGTAAATTAAGATCAAGATTATGTTAATGTAAGATAAAACTTCTGGGATGTAAGATATTTCAGGACATATGTACAATGTTCTTTCTGAAATAAGACACATCTGAGATTGTATTTATGTAGGAGTTGTTTAAGATTATGTTAATGTGAGATGAAGCTTTTGGGAAGTAGATGCTTCATGACAATGTACGATGTTCTTTCTGAAATAAGACACATCTGGGATTTTATTTATGTAGGAGTTGTTTCTGGTTCTAATCTGACCAACTTAAACTTGACCCTCCTAACCCAGCATGATTGGCCTCTTCACACTAAACATGAATTGGCATCTCCACCATTATTTTGATTCCTCATTTTGTAATTTAGTATAAGATAATTTATTAGTAAATAAAATACATAAACTTCCCTTGTAATTTAAAAACTTTAGAAAAATTTTTAATTTTTAGGTTTTGTAAAAAGAAAATCCTCTTTTTTTAAACTTTGATAACTGTATAAATGTAACATATATACTAATCAAATGCTATTTATATAAAAATTTACTGGATCTCTTAAACTAAATTTAAACTAATAAAATTTGACTTAAATTAATAATTCACTTTTAATTATTTTAATTAAATTAAATATAATTTAAAATAAATTAAATTACTATATTCTTGACATTCAATTGAACTATATTTAATTGAAGTCAATGAATTAAACATAATATAATCGGATTTGTACTTGAGTATTTAAACTCGATCGAATTTGAGTTGATAAACTTTTGAGATGATCAATAACAATCCGACTGAAATTTTTTGGTTTTTTTTCCTTTTCGATCAATTAATAAAATGTGTTTTTATATTTTCTTTATATATTTTTAAAATTTCCAAGAAATTACTATATAAATTTCCACAAGGTATAAGGGAAAAATAGTGAAAATCAAAAAAAAATCCGTATGAATTGTTGCATCAAAACGTGCTTCTAGCATGCACAGAGCCATATTCAATCTTCTGATTTTCTGAAATTAAAAATAAAAAATGTTAATTGTCAAAAAAATCATGATTTAGTTGATATTTGCATAATTTACTTTGGTTTTACTCAGTTTTCTATTTTAATAAAAATTATTATTAAAATCAAATTTATCATGGCCATTCGAATTATAATAATTTAGCATTTATTTAAAATTATTTAAAGTCCTAATCTTTAAATTAATAAAATATAAAAAGAAAAAATATTATTAAAAATTA
This sequence comes from Erythroxylum plowmanianum, assembly GCA_025531925.1. Classification (NCBI taxonomy): domain Eukaryota; kingdom Viridiplantae; phylum Streptophyta; class Magnoliopsida; order Malpighiales; family Erythroxylaceae; genus Erythroxylum; species Erythroxylum plowmanianum. Next base: position 37,378,175 of record JANVCQ010000230.1, read on the forward strand.
AGAAAAATGGGGAAGTGAAAGTATGAGGCTATCTAGCCAATCAGAAGACAGACTCTTAAGTCACCTATCAATTCCATTTTTTAAAAATTTAATTAAATAAAATGATCACAAAATTATATTAAAAGGAAAAAAACAAAAAGGAACGAAACTTGACACTCACTAGTCAAGAGTCAAGAGTCAAGAGTCAAGAGAGTATACAAGAGCAAACATTGAGCTTTGGAGTCTCTCCCTCACTCTCACTCTATTTTCTTTGTATTGCTCTCTCTTTCTTGTAGCTTTCGCTGTCTCTTCCTTCCCCGCAGCCTCCTCTTTTCGGGTATAGTTCTTGATTAATCAGTCACTTCTGTTTTTGTGTTTTCTGAGTTTTGTTGGGATTTCTGAAATTTCAGTTGTTTGTGCGTTTTTTGCTTTTGATATTAGTTTCTTTGTATGATCTAAGGTTTAATGCTTTCTGTGTTTTATTATTTTGATCTCTTTGTATTTGATATTGTTGGGTTTATGTCAAGATTGAATTTTTATGCTTAATGATCTCATGGTTTCAGACTTTTTGTGTTTCTACATGTTCATTTTTTTCTGAGTTTTTGTGTTTTGTTTGCTTCAAAGTTGATTTCTTTAATGCTTTATTGCTCTCTTAATATCTAGATGTTGATGCTTTTCTAAAGATAACGCCTTATTCGTGCCAGAATTTGTGTAAAGTTTATTGTCTTGTTCATATGTTTGTTTTAGTTTTTTGTGAGCTTAATGATTTTTAAAACAGGGTATATCTCGGACACCAAATGTCTTTTGATCCCCGCAAGAGAAGACCATCTTTTCTTTGGTGTCACTTCGGGTTTTTGAGCAGGAGGAGGCTGTGGTGTTCTTGGAAGACCTTGTTCCGACATTGGACTTGAGTTAAAAGAATAACAGATTGTGGATTTTGATTACTCGTTAGTAAAGAAGGAAAACAGCTGTATAGCCCAGAGCAACTTGAAACGAACCTCAGAATTACAAAATCATTTCTTCTTGTTCTTTTTAAGACAATTATTCTATAGTGGGAGTTCCTGTTGTTTTTTCTTAGTGGGGAAAACAATGCTAATTCCTGGCTTCCGGTTTTATCCAACTGATGAGGAACTTGTTATGTTCCATCTCCAGAGAAAAGTCTTGGGAAAGAAACGTCTTCAAGTCATTGGAGAGATTTACATATACAGATATGCTCCATGGGATCTTCCTGATAGATCTTTACTGAGAACTGGTGATTTGAAGTGGTATTTTTTCTGCCCAATAGAAAAAAAATTTGCAGGTAGTGTTAGAAGGAATCGATCTACGGATTTAGGTTGTTGGACAACTAGTGGCAAGGATAGAAAGGTTTATCACAATTCTGTAGTTGTGGGTACAATAAGAACTCTGATTTTCTACAAAGGTAAGTCACCAAATGCAGAACGTACAGATTGGGTTATGCATGAGTACAAACTTGAGGGAAAGGAGTGGGCTGAAAAAGGAATTGCTCAAGATATGTATGTGCTTTGTGTCATATTCAATAAGGATGGACTAGGTCCGAAGAATGGTGCACAATATGGAGCGCCATTTAAGGAAGAAGATTGGGATAGTGAAGAGGAAGTAGAGCTAGGAGACAGACAATTTTCCTCTATTGATGCGTCCACTCTGGCCCTTGGAACCCAGGATAACCCAAGCACTTCTCATGTTCCATTCAACTATGTACCTGAGAACATGTCCGTTGGACAATCTACATCATGTCCACTTGAGACACTGCCACCTATTCACCATACTGTGGTCCCAGATACTAATGCCAACGCTGAGGCTTCTCAGATTGTGGCTGAGGATGATGATATTCTTGAAATGTTAGATATGTTCTTAGAAGAAAGCGAGTTCCCTGCACAGAAACCTCAAAATAGTGATGTACTAATCTTTCCTACTCTTTTCTCTTGACCTAATGGTAGTCTGGAAGTTAGTTTCTTATTGATTACTTCAATAGTTTCTTATTGATTACATCACTTTTAGTTGCCTGATCATTTTCATTTTTTGGTTATCCATAAAAGTGTATTCTTTTATTCTGCTTCATGGATGTTATTATTTCTATTGTCATACTCATGTAAAACAACTTTCTATTCTCCATTTCTCATCAGCTTAAACTGTTTGGTGCTTTTTGAGCATTTGAAGATGATCTTATAATCTGGTGAATGTTAGATCTTAAAAAAAATTTATGGATTCCTTCCATTTTGAATTACTTTTTGTTTTGCATTAAAGCAATTGATTTCATTCCTTATTTGCTTAAACTTGGTAATGAAACTTTTCTTTGCTGCTCATTCTTATACAAACAGCCCTTTTCTGCATTTCCTCTGTGTATACCCTAACATGCTTTGAAAATCTTAATTCTGCCTTTTCATGCTTACTTTTTTTTTTGTGTCACATGTAATTTATTGTTTTCCCTTTTCACTTAAACAATCTATTGAGTAGCTCATTGGGTGTGGGTTTGCAGAGAGTAGATAGTCCCAACAAGGTGGAAGGTGTTCAGACAGATAACTTTATTGATGGAAACGATTTTTTCGAAGACTTAGAAGACTTGGACAATCTGGCAGGATTTGATCAACCTCAAAGTAATGCCATCCCTAGTGGTCTCCCTGCTGCTTTCTGTGGGGAGCAAACTTTCCCAGATGACAATTTACCTTATTTGGAGCTGAGGGATTTTGATGATCCACTGAATTCCTTGGGTGGAGTCGATTCCATCAAACAAATTGACAACAACACAGAGTATACCAACAACTATAACTGTGAGTCCGAAAACTTCCAGCATCCCTCAAACGCATCAAATGTTCATATATCCAAAACTATGAGTCAGAAAACTTGTCAATCAGGTCATTCAGACTCCGAATGACACTCCTCTTCAGTTTTGATACGCATAAACGTAAGCTGATTAGAACTTCCCTACCATCTAAGTTTAAACACTTATCATCTTTTTTCGGTATCCGTGTTATGCTTCTTATTTTGGCCTGTGAATGATGCAGGAGTATGCTGCAAAACAACTTTATAATTAGACAATTGCCCCTCGTGAGGCATCAGGAAGGAGACTGTTGCTGGATTGGGAGCATTTGATCGCAACTTACCTAGCCATTCTATATGATGTTTTATGTACCTTGAATTTAATTAAAGTACGATAAAATGGAATCGTGCAGATAAGGAAGCAGAACAACAAAATATGTTAAGCTTTAGCTCTTCAGAGCATTCAGCTAAAGATACTGAAGGGATTTGTGTTTTCAAGATGGCTCATACATGCATATCAAGGCCAAGGTGAACCTGATGTGTATACTAGAGATGCCATGTTGATTCAGTCCTCATTCTGCAATCTATGAGCAGAATGTAGTTTGACATTAGTATGCAAGTGGGCATACAAACGTATTGTTGACATTAGTATGCAGACATTAGTATGCAAGTGGGCATACACATATATTGTCACATGTAGTGACTTGTTTATGCACCTAACATGTCAGTTTAGGTTGATTTCCGCTGATCATGTAGGGCTTGTTGTAAATTAAGATCATGGTAATGTAAGATTATGTGAATGTAAGATAAAACTTTTGGGAAGTAAGATACTTCATGACAATGTACGATGTTCTTTCTGAAATAAGACACATCTGAGATTGTATTTATGTAGGATTTGTTTCTGGTTCTAATCTGACCAACCTTAAACTTACCCTCTTAACCCAAGGACAGGATCCTATCCAATTTTATGGTGACTTATTCTGTCCCATGAATCTTAGTCATTCATTTATGCCGGCTCCGCGTTTATTTATACAGGACCCACGTAGAACTTACACAAATAAATGGTTGAAATTTATAGAACAAAATAAGACATTATAAAATTGCACAGAAAATTTGGACTCCCTAACCCAACATGATTGTCCTCTTCGCACTAAACATTAATTATTTGGCATCCCCACCACCATTTGATTCCTCTTTTTGTAATTTAATATAAGCTAATTTGTTAATAAATAGAAAATGTAAACTTCTAAATTTTTTATTTTTAAAAATTTCCTCTAACTTTTAGTTTTTTAAAATTTTGACTAAATTATCAGTTTATTATAATTATATAAATTAAATTACTATATTATTGACATTTAATTGGTTGATATTTAATATCCATAAATTTAAAAAATAAATACTAAAAATTCAAATTTTAAAAATTAAAGAATTTTGCAAAAATCTCCTAAATTATAAATAAAATTTACATCTTTTACCCATTATTATAATCATTGTCTTCTAAACACATATTTGCATAATAACAAATCAAGAAATTTTAAGAAAATACTAAGGTTTAAACTCTTAAACCTTCTTTCAAACGTCTCCATAGCCATCAAACCCTTTTTGACAACACTTGAAGGAAAAACCAAATATTATGAGGGCATAAAACGATGAGGAAGAACTAGCTAGAAAGGAGCAGTAACAATATCTCTCATGTCTTTGAGTCCATCATCCGTATATCCAAAGCTTCCAGCATCCTTCACATCCATGGCTGCTCCATTTCTCCTCTTCAAGCTCATCACTGGCTTTAAACCCTACGCGCAGTCGTATCATACTTATCTAATTAACTTGGATTGTTCCATAATCTCGTTTCATGTTCATATCTTTTCTCCTAATCATGTACTTAATATGAACAGAAGAAGAAAGAAAAGGATTGATTCAACACTTACAAAGACTAAGTTAAGATCTTAGAACATAACATGACATTAAAACTATATTACGTTCACACAAAACTGGAAGCTTTGTGCATGGAGACAAACTTTTAAAAATATTTTGAGATTAATTAAGGTTGAATATACAAGATGTTAAAAAGGTATTTTCATACAAATAAAAAATTATTGTATATTATAAAAAATAGATTATTATGGAGCCATCGTTAAACATAAAATGATATGAAAAATATTAAAATATTTGCTTAAATTTCTTTTAAAATATATAAAAACAAAAAAGGAAAGAAACATTCACAAAAAACCCTTTTTCGATCGGATACTGATTTATATTTTTTTAATTCTGAATTGAGAAGATTTTATTGGTCGATTTTTCAAAATAATTTAATTATAAGAAACAAGAAAAGATAAAATTCTGGATTTCAAAGTGTTGGAGCTCGCACGTACTTCAGTGAATATTCTCATGGCTTCTTCTATGCTTCTTGTATTCAACACGTACAAAGCTGCTTCCTGTTACATATTTTCACATATAACATTTCTCGTAATTTAAAACCAAAAAAAGACAAAAATAATTTACCATACTCAAAGGTTTTTTATTTAATAATTATAAAATTAACAGTTATTGCAATACGAAATGTAATTACATAAGTTCAGTTAAATCATCATCTACTCAAAAACCCCTTTTTCAAATATATCGTTTCTCATAATTTACAATCCAAATAAAAAAAAAATCACTAATTATAACGATACACATAAGTTCATTTAAATCATCATCTACTCAAAAACCCCTTTTTCAAATATAACATTTCTCATAATTTACAATCCAAATAAAAAAAACAAATTTCACTAATTATAGCCATACACAAGCTCCTAATTTACAAATTACTATAAAGGACTGTAGTATAATTACGATTTTTAACTTATAAGAGTTATTATTAATTCAAATCATCATCTACTCAAAAACCCTTTTTACATATAACATCTTTTCATAACTTACAATCAAAAATAAAAATAAAAATAAAAAATAAGGTAATTCACCATACACAATACTAAATTATCATCAGCTACTCAAAACTTCTTCTTTCGCATATCATATTTTTTTCATAACTAAAAAACAACAAAAAAAAGATGTAATTCACCATCGGAATTTTTAAACTTCTGAACTATTATCATCTGCCGAACGAGACCGATTAAAAATAAGACTACGCACTATAAAATTGCTCAAAAACCTTTCTAGATAGTTGTTGTCCTCGCAATAGCTTTTTTTTTTCACATAACATCTTTTCATAGCTAACAAGTTAAAAAGAAATCAAAACAATTCACCATACACAAGTTATAATTATTAAAAAAAAATAAATTATTATCATCTGCTCAAAACCCTTTTTCACATATGACAATTTTTCATAATTTACAAGCAAAAAAGAAACAAAAGGTCAATATAATTCGCCACACACAAGTTTTCAACTTGTGAATCTCAGAAGAAATTGTTATAGTTATAAAATATTAAATTGTTGAAGCTTAATGCAATTATAACGATACACATATATATATATATACCAAACATGAACTTACCCTTGCATATTGGAGTTGATTTGTAGTAAGAGTTCTTGGCTCGCTTTCTATAGAAGATTTAGTATCGACTTTAACTATTGAAATACTTTCATCCTCCATTTTCATCCTCCAGAGATCAAGCAAAAGCAAAAGCACAAGAAAAAGAAGATGAAGAAGAACAGAACAGAACAATATTTGGTAGAGATGATCAACGTACGTGTTATTAACTATATATATATATATATATATAAAGGTTGTGAGCTGATATGCTACGGCAGGTAACGTGGCAACCTATTACCAAACAGGTTGACTCACGTGGCAGCTGCTCGTCGACACCTGGCAATTCGCGGAACTGTTTTCCGTAATCGAGGAAAATTTTATACAGGGTTGGTGTTAATGGTTACGTGTTTTGTTAACCAATCAGAGTGCGCCACGACCGTGGATGTCGGGACAGGATGAATCGGGTAGGGGCACGTTTGGATGATGGTGGGGTCCAGTTGCTGGCACTCGTCGGATGATAAGGTAGGCGGCTGAGGTAACATTGGGAAGGAATTCATGATGAACGTGAGGCACACCGTTACAGTTGAGCGTGACCGACGAGACGGGACTGACATGTCTGGTGGGTTTTCCATGTGTCGGTGGTCACCCTCATTTAGCTATAATAGTATAATACTATAATCTACTTCCCCTATTTAATGTATATACATATTTGAAATTTGAAATAATATAAATATAATATATTATGATTACAATTACAAGTTTACTCGTCTCTTTAAAACCAAAATTTGAAAATGAACTCCCACGTGAAGCAAGAGGCAAATTTATTTCATAGACGACATAACAATAATAATACTCCAAAGTTCTTTAAGAAAATCAAATCTTGATGAGATGAACTCAGATAAGTCATGTCATAAATAATTATAGAGTTCGATTATTGAATTTGATACATGTGTTGAGCTTTTGTGTGAAGATCTAAGTGGTAATAATCGGAATTATGTTGCTAGAACCATTACCCTCCTTAAATCGAGAAATGAAGCGAAGATTTAAGAAAAGGTAATTAGTTTTACCCCTATTGAATACGAAGTGTCGTTATATGTTAGACTGGGACATTACCATTTTTGTGTGTATCTAGAACTAAGGGTGGATTCAGAAATTTTTTTGAGTGGGGACAAAATTTTATTAATAATAAAATTTTATTTTTAATGGGAGTAAAATTTAAATTGGAGTAAAATTTTATTTTTTTTATGGGGGCAAAACTTAAAACAATAATTTTTTTATAAAGAATTTGTTGCAGGCAGTGGGGGCAAGTGGGCTTGCCCCCACTTGCCCCCAATGTAGATCCGCCCCTGTCTAGAACCAGTGTTTTAATAGGGTTTTTCTCACGTAAGAGAGATCTTTCTCCTATTTTGTAACTTTTTTTATATTGAATGAATTTTTAATTTTTAATTTTTAAAAGAACAATAATATTACGAGAGTCTGTTGAATTATAAAATTATAAAATATTTAATGTTATGTAACCTTAATTTTATCTAATAAAAATTAGTTTTTAATAGATTCACGTGTACGTTAAATAAAGATAATATAAAAATATAAATAAATATGTATAAATAAGAATTTATAAACAGGTAATGCAATATATTTATAATAATCGTTTCACCTAAAATATCATTAGTGTATTAAAAGTTGCCTTTTCTAAAATCATCTTCTTTATTTAAATAATGATAGGGTAAAAAAGTAAAGAAAGAGCTATAACAAGCTTTAGTTCAAAATAGAACTTACTACTGAAATGTCTTTTGAGTTAATAAAGCCTCCTGAATTTGAGTTTAAAAGAAACTTTGGTAAAGGAGAAAGTTCTACCAATCCAAAGTTTAACACTAGCATTGGGCCTAATTTTTCAGGTCATTTTCAAGATGGCTAGGATCCATGGTCTCGTGGCTAGAGTGATACGAAAATTGACCGTTTTATTCTAGACTGATATAAAAATTGACCGTTGACTACCTTATACGATATCCATCTGTATAGATATCATTATTTACACTGAAAAAGTTGTATACTTTAGAAAAAGTTTGTACAGTTTAGAAAGAAGTTTTGATTAATCAAAAAGAAGAATCTACTTCAACCAATATACACTTAAGCACATTCATATATAACATAAAAATCACACTAAAAAGGGTGGATAATTAGTTAGAGCAACAAGTACTATAACAAAATTGATTGCAAAAGAGGAGAAATTAGCAGCACTAAAATTACGTTATAGAGAAATTCGTTTAATATCCAAATGTTACTCAACAATAGTCGGACAAATAAGGAATGTTGGGGTGAACTAGAAAAGTTACCGAATCTGATTATTGATAAAATGAATGAGAACAAACCAAATTCAGTAGGTGATTTATCAGAATAATATGTTATTTTTGAAAACCCTCTAAATTAATTTAAACTTTATTTAAATGCTACATTTTAATAAGTTAAAATCAAAAGTTCAAGAAATTAATCAAGATTATTTTCGTAATTTCAATAAAATTAAATTAATGAAGTTAATACAAAGTAATTGAATAATCATTTTTTAATATATGTTTTGGCTTTTACTAATGATTAATATAATATTCTCTCTACTTTAAACTCGATGAAATTCTACATATTTTCTTATGAAAACATGATTTTAATTAGGAATAGACATGTTTAATTAATTATTAAATATTATTTTTTACAAAATTTATTCGGCGTTTAGTGTTTTATTGATATATATATAAGAACAAAAATACAACTCAAAAGCAACAAATATTTTTCTTAATTAGATAGTTTCAAGAACAATAATACGGTTTTTAAAAATATTTTAATTTATATTTTCAAATATTCCACATGCACATTGGTTTCATAATGTTCTAAGGGATACCTCCTTCCTTCTTTCATAACTAACTAATTTAACTAATTTAATCGTAAAAATTTTAAATTGTTCAAATTTTTGATTTAGTTTTTAACTTTTCAGTTCAATTTACTTTAATTAAAATTAGAAACCTAACTGATTCGACTGATTTAACCATAAAAAGCTCTAACTATCCAATATTTCGATTAAATTTTTAAATATTAAATTCAATTTATTTTAATAACTCTTGTTATTAAAAATCGATAAATTTGTTAATTAATCAATCTCTTCTTCAACCTTTATTACCCAACCTGTGAGAGCAGACAGCTAATGCATTCCACTCATTGAATAGGTTTTATGGTTGGTACGCAACCCTTGGATGTCGAGGGCGTCATTGGGGTGATCTTGTAGTTTCTACAGGGCGGAGACGATGGGGTCGGTCTATGAATTTTTCTTCTTTTTGTCGCATTTCGCTGAAGGGATGAAGGGAGATAGCGCATCAAGTTGTTCACAAAGACCTACTTGATCCTCTTTCCTAGGGATCCCAGATGAGGGAATCCTAAGAGAGCCGCTGACTCCAATTATCGTCCGTACGATCCATACTAAATCTGACCAACCATCTATCCTACCTCCTCTACGTTCTTAATAGCCCATCTTTGTCTCAATAGTCTTTCAGTGACTTGTTTCGATTTTTTTAAATTAATAAATTTTTATAAACTAAAATAAATCAACTAATTCTCTTTAAACAATCTATCTTTTTCAATTAAACTTTAAATTATTCGATAAGTAAAGACAATATATTTTCATCATATTTTAAATTCTTTAAATTTATTTAATCTTTAGCATGTTTTATAATTTTTATGATGGTCTAATAACGATTAAAATTTTTAAATCTTAAACATTTTATTTTATTAGTTTAACTTCCGGTTCAGCTTTTTAATAGTTGAATTAAAGTGACCAATTCTAGTTAGGTTTATAGGAAACCCAATTTCTAGCTTTAAAATAGTATCAAAATAATTTTAAAAAGCTTAATTATTAAATTTTTTTAATTCAAATTATATAAAGATATTCAAATATTTTTAAATATTAAAAAATTAAATCCGCATTATTTAAGAAAGTATCACAATTATTTGAATCCAGTTTAATACTTAAATTTACAATATAAATTTGTTAAACAGTTTATATAATACGTAGTTTGTTATAATAGAAAAAGGCTTGAAAATCAAAACATTCAAAGAATAATAAGAAAATACAAAGAGTAACATATTGGTGTAAATAACATATGTGGACCGATTACAATAAACTCTTAAAACTTTATGTTCAATTTAAATAATGTTAAATATATTTCAATTCACTGATTTTAAATTAAATTAACTTAATTTTTATAATTAATCACAATAAAAATTATTAAAAACTTAAATAAAATTAAAATTTATCATAATTTCGATACCAATCTCCTACTTCACAAACATAGAACTTTTTACAATAATTATGTAATAGATAAAAAGATATTGCTTGTTTTAGTTTTTTTTTTGAAATAACAACAAATTGAATCGGGTTTAATTAGATTCATTATTGACTAAAATTAACTTGATCTCATTATGGTATGATTAAAATTCGATTCAATATCAAGTCAAATTCATATGAGTTTAAGTTGAATATGAGTTTAAGTCCGTTCTAACCATCCACAACAACAATCTTTTAAGAAAAGTCTAAAAAATAGTATCATTCTATCGATTCCAAATTTGATCAACTTGATTCTATTTTTAAGTCTAACATATAAGGTTCAAATGATTCAAATTTTTGTAGCATTTTAGATGATTTAAGAGTCTAAACAAATTATGACTCGAGTTTGAATTATACGATCAACATCGAAACAAATTATGACTCGAGTTTGAACTTAAGATCAACATCCAATCCAAATTGACTAGTCACTATCCCTAAATATTGTTAGTTTGATAAGACCTATTGTTATCCCCAACTTTGACAAGATTACATTTTTGCATAAAGTAAAGCATACAAACAAAACTAACATAACAGAACAAGAGTCCACAAATTCCCAGGAAAAACACCACAAACTAAAGCAAACACACAACAACTCACTCTCTCTTGCTTTTTCCCTTTGTTTATTCTTTTAAGAGAACAGAGCATCTCACCCATTGCAAGCCTTCTTTAGTTCACTTTCACAGACATTTACACAAACACATTCAAAGCACATTCCTTCCTTTTTGTCTCTATACTAAACTAACTATGATTTTAGCTCTCAATCTCTCTCTCTAGCCATCTTCCTTCTCTTTCTACCGCCGCCGACCACCTAATGGACAGTTTCTCGCACCGGAAACCAGTTCACCGTCTCCATGGCCGCCGTTCATGGTGCTGCTCGTTTACTGTCCCTCCGGCCAGCCCTGACAACCCGGTGATAATCAAAAAAAGCCTTTACAGAAAACCCGAATCGACCCTCAAACCCGGACCCATTTCGGTCCCAAGTTCGCCGAAATCTGGGTTGAACTTGGTGGGTCGGATAGACCGACGTCGGATTCTATCCCCTGGTCGCGTCTCGCCGATCGAGTCTGATAAAGCTACCGACTTTGTTCGAGAACCCGTTCCTGACCCGTCCCCGCCCGCTGGTTCAGCTCCGAAATCGAGATCCGATTCGTTTCGGGGTGTTAATGATGGGTTTTTGTCGCGGTCGGGTTCGGATCATGGTGACGTCGACGTGTTCGATGTGAGGCTTAACCTTAGAGGAAGGAAAGGTGGGGGCTTGGTGCTGGAGATGAGTTCGGAGGTTTTGATTGCGAACTCGGAGGTTATGGAGGGTCTCATTTTGGAGTATCGAAGAGGTCTTGGGTCGAACCGGAGAAGTGGGAGCACCGGCTCGTCGAGGGTGTGTAGAATAGAAGTGCCGGATGTGGAAAATTTGGAGGTGTTTAGAGAGACTATAGAGTTGATGTTCGAAGAAGATGTTAGTAAAAGGCTTTTGAAGCTTGGAGCTTTCAAAGCCATTGATATACTTGAGGTTTGTTGCTTTCTATTTGTTGTTCTTTATGCCTTTCAGTTTCTGCTTCTTTTCTTTAATCTTTTCATTTCTTTCAGATAAGTTTTATATTCTTGGTTTTAGGGTTCTATGCAAGATTATTTGGGGTTTAATTTTCTTACATTTGCTTTTCATTTTTTGGATAGGTTTTGCTTTAGCTCTCTTAGGATTGAAATGGAAAATTTTCTAGTAACAGAGAAAAAACATATTCAAAGGTTGATGTAGTTTGAGTTTGGATGTAATCTATCTTGTAGGGCTTAGATTTTGCATAGTGCATTCTCCTGAAAAGTTCAGAGAACTCTATGTGCATTCTCTTTTTGGTAGATTAGGTATCTTTTTTTTTTTTCTTTGGGTAGATTAGCTATCTGATTTTTGATCTAACAATGTCTTCTGAAATTATTCTAGGTTTCAGCTGGCATCAAGTTCACCAAAGGTGTTTCTTCCTGTTTGAAGTACCTTGAGGCTGTGCCATGGACTGAAGAAGAAGAGGAAAAGCTGAGGAGCCTATTCGCTGTGTACAAGTTTGATGAGGCAATAACTCAAGACATTCGAGCTAGACTATTCTTGCAAAACTCGGTGGATTCACATCAAGATTTAGCCAAACATCTTGTTTGGTCGATCACCAACTGTAATGATGCTACGGCAAGGAATGAGCTGAAATCGCTAGTTCGGGGCCTTCTTTGTAAAAATTCAGTTTATGAGAAGTACCAACCTGATATCCACAATGAGGATCTGTGTGCCTTTTGTCAATCGAGTCTACATTCGCTAGTCATCCTCTTGCAGGAGGCTTCTGAAATGACTGCCAATGGGAGAGTGGGGAAAAGGGACAGGGATAAGCCTTTGATTGAACGCATCTCTAAAGAGGTTGATAATATTAATTGGCTGACAGAAATCCTTCTTGATCGACAGATGGGCGAAGAATTTGTGCAAATGTGGGCAGCTCAGGAAGAACTGATTAAGCTGCATAAGAGTGCATCCCCCATAGTCAGATATGAGCTCAGTCGAATTTCTGCTGTTTTGTTCGTTGCTATGGGGACCAGAAGACTACAATGTGGGACAGAAACAAGAGCAGGGCTCTTTCAGACGTGGTTTCAGCCAATGCTGTTAGACTTTGGTTGGCTGCAGAGATGCAAGAAAGGACTTGACATGAAAGCAGTTGAAGAAGCAATGGGTCAGACTCTTCTAACCCTTCCACTAATACAGCAATATACGCTTTTTATGGAATGGTTTAGGTGTTTCTCCAAGGGCGGAAATGACTGCCCCAATCTCAGCAAAGCCTTTCAGATTTGGTGGCGCCGGTCATTTCTAAAAGGATCAGAAACACACGCTATTGAATCCAGGTAACCAGTGTGTAACTCGTATAGTTTCGCAAACGTAACATCTGCAGGCGTAGGAAGTGCAATTTGGAATATGCCACATTGAATAATGTAGATCAACTATGTAGATTTGTCGTAGTAGTTGTGAGATTTTCTTCAATACCATCTGCAATTATGCAGTGAGAAAGCTGTTAAGGTACAGGTTGTATTGATGATTCAAGTTACCCATCTCGGTACCATAAAATAGTTGTAATCCAACAACCATGAACTCGAGGTTGATTAACTGGTAGTTCAAAAATGAAGAGCCTGATCTTGATTGTCTAATGCTAAAGAATATGGAAGGAAAGGTATTAGTTGCCTTGGTAAGGCTACTTGGTATCATCTTAAAGAGTACATGTGAAATGAGAGGGAAGGGAGGAGCAAGCACCAAGTATACTCTTCACTATCAAATCCTTAGATTTCTATTATCTCCAGGGCAAATAGAGAGGTCCCTTTTTCTAGATTGGCAATGGCCCTTGAAAAATAGAGAAAAGGATAAGCAAGAAAAGAAAATTTGCTAGAAACATGGCATGTTGCTCTTAGATTCAGACATACCGATGCCAAGTACTAAGCAAAGGGAACTGGTTGGAAGTTAAGAAGTGAACGATGTACAATCATTGATAGACTTTCTTGTAGAAAATTGCAACTATGTGGTTGTGGGAGAGATTGTTCCTTTCTTTGCTTGTACGTTCAAGTGGTTCTTCTTCAGTAATAAACTATATTTCCACATCTGAGTTCTGAAGGAAACTACTCATATCTGTAGTGCGAAACACATGTTAATATCATACCGACTTGTTTCCAATTCGAAATCTAAATTTGGACCGGCCTGAATGTTTTAGAATGGTATATGGTAAAATAACTCAAAAACATGATAATATAATCCTATAATGTTACAAATTCATATGTACATACAAAACTTGCACTAAAAAATTGCAACAACTTCCTCCATTTACTTTTTTGTGAAACCCCTTTTGCAGTTTCTGAGAAATGTCACATTTTCTTTAGATAAACGAGGCTTCCAAACCAAGATTACAAGAATATTTGTATCCAAAGCCAAGAAGATCATGTACAAACATTAAAATCCATGACCAATTGATTATGATTCCTCAAGTCCTACAAATTGTCACATTTTCCCATTCCCTGGATCAAAGAGAAGTAGATGCTATCATCAGGAGTAATGCCTTTGCTAACCATTTCTTTAAGTAGTTCCTCAGCAAGATCACCTTCCTGGTTTTTGCACAAACCTTTAATGAGGGCACTATAGGTGAGCAATGTAGGATCAAATCCAATATTTATCATCTCATCACGAATTCTGATCGCATCCTTAATATCACCTCGTCTACTATAACCACTAATTAGTGTATTATAACTAATATGGTCCGGTTTAATTCCCCTGATTTTCATCTCTTCAAGAAGATGACGAGCTTCCTCAACTTTTCCCACCCTGCAGTGTCCTTGCATCAAGGTGTTGTAAGTAACTTCATCAGGAACAACTTTGTTGCTATCCATTTCCCTCAGCAAAGCAAATGCACGATGCATATTCCCATTAGCACAGTGTCCAGCTATCAGAGCATTGAAGATTATAACATCTGGGGGCTCACCATTCTTGACAATCTTTTCAAACATTTCGTCGGCCTCCTTCATTCTATTCCGTTTACTCAAAACATAAATCAAGGAGGTATAAGTCACCCTTGATGGGTGAACCTTTTTCCTAACCATCTCATCATAAAACCTAAATGCCTTTTTTATATTCCCACATCTGCAGTAACCATTAATCAAAATGTTATAGGTTATTGAATCAGGAGCAATTCCTTTGTCTGTCATTTCCTTTGCCAGATTGTCCGCCTCGTCCATCTTCACTTCCATAAACAAACCATGAATCAACATGTTATATGTCGTCACGGTCGGCGTTATACCTTTCTCAACCATCTTATCCTTTAAACTAAAAGCCACCTCCAAATTGCCATTGTTACAGTAGCCATCAATCAACGTGTTATAATTTACAGCATTTGGAAGCAATCCTAGTTCTTTCATTTTCTCAAGCATCCCAGATGCCTCCTCAAGTCTTGCTTCCTTACAGAGTCCATAAATAAGTGAACCAAATGTGTAGGAATCAGGCTCAACACTTTTATGTTTCATCATATTCATTAGCAACCGAGCTCCTTCCACTCTTCCTCTTGAACAATATCCATGAATTATTGTGTTATACGTAATGACATCCGGCTTAATCCCTGAAAACTCCATGATCCCAATAAATTCCTTAGCTTTCTTCAATTTCCCTTCCTTACACAACACATTAATCATTATATTGAACGTATACACACTTGACTTGATTCTCAATTTAAACATCTTTGCATACAAAAACCAAGCATTCTCCGTTTGATTCAACTTCAGAAACAAACTTAACGTGGAATTACATGTCTCAATCTTAGGAAGCACACCCTTTTCAGTCATCAACTCAAAACATTTGAGTGCATCATCACCTCTCTTCAATTCACAACAACCCCTCATCAACAAATCCAAGAGTACACCACTATCTGCACTAAACCAATCATGGGGCGCAACGAGCTCATTGAAAACCTCGGTGATACCACCCCTGGCACCATTGATTGTTTGTTTCAAAAGCTGCAAGCTTGGCTTTGGTGATGACAAGCGTGCAATGACCGCGACAGCAAGGCATTTGCTTTTGACATCTAATCGATCAAATCCACCAAACCCAATCTGGGTTATAAACTGGTGAGCTAAATCAGGAGCCTTGCACAGTCTATAGAGCGTGGCAGTGACAACAGGCGGAGTTAGACTGTACGCAACTTGTTCGACAAAATGCCACTTAGAAGACTGAATCCATTCAAGCAGGTTCTCGTCAGTGACTAGTAGATGCGGTTCTGAGTCGGTGTTCAAAAGGGTTTTCGGTGGGAAATTGTTAGTCTTTGCACCTAGGGTTGAGGAGGGTCTGATGACGAAGGTGATTGTGGTCGGATGGTGTTTGAGAAAATGAAAATTGAGAAAGTTGCGAGCTTTCATGATATGAGAAAAATAGGTAATCTTTTCGTGTCAAAGAAGACAGAGATACGACAAGATTGGTGATAACGTCGTCGAAGAACACAACCGTCTTAGGTTTCGGATGCGTCAAGGTCAAGAGCTGTCATTCCTTAATAATGTAGTTCCTAAATTGTCGGAACAGTTTGTTTTTTTGGTAATTTAAAAACATCCTTAATATTATAATGAATTTACCACAAATTATATTAGTTTATATCAAAAATTGTAATTTATATGCTTGTAAGAGTAGTTAGAAACTTATCTTCAACCTTAATTTCAAAGAAGTTTATTTTATATATGAATCATTTCAGACAAGATATATTTTTATATTTTTTATTATTTAATTTTGACTTTTTTATTATTGGATATTCAAGATAATGATGAAAAATTCAAACTAAGATACGGTATAACCAAGCAATACTTCTTATTTTAATTGAATTTTTAGATAAGGTTCGAAGTGGCAAAAAAGTTTATCTTTAATGAAAGTGTATTTGGATCACGTTTGTTGATTGAAAAATATTGTGAGATTGCCGCATATGATCTTGCGTGAATATGTAGATCACATTGTGGTGGAGTGTAAAATATTGCAAGGTAGCAGCAAATTGGGTATGTGTGACTCCCTGGGTGCATGACTTCTTGGCTGCATATAGTGTGTGTGAATAACTCCATCTTGGATAGCAACGATTGTTAATGATTTTCTTGTGGGCTGTGTTTTTTTGATTATTTATTCGTTGAGATTGATCGCATTAAAAGTATTCTTGTTTTGACATTATTTTGTCTTAAGGGGGAGACATCATATTGTTTTTTGTAACTGTTTAATTCAAGGAGATGTTTTAAGGTATCTTCGTAGCTATTAGTCTTACTTTTTGGCATCTTTTTATCTCAAGGGAGAGAAATTTAGATAATTGGATAATTGTTTATCATTATTTCTTTAGATGTTTCTTAAACTTGAAGAATTTGATGGATGTTCTTTGGAACTTGATATTGGATTAAGAGGGAGTATTGTGACTTCAATGTTTATATATCCAATTATGTTATTTAGGGAAAGTTTCTTATTTGTGACAAAAATGTCAAAAAAGGGAGAGATTATTAAGATATTTATTACATATCTCATTGTTTAATTTTGACAGTTTTAATTATGAGATCTTCAAGATAATGACTAAAATTCCAAATTAAGATGAGGTGTAACTAAGCAATCTTCTTATTTGAATTGAATTTTTGGATAAGGGTTGAAGTGATAAAGAAGCCTATCTTTAATGGAAGTATATTTGAATAACGATTGTTGATTGAAGAATATTGTGAGATTGCTGCATACGGTCTTGCGTGAATGTGTAGATCACGTTATAGTGTAGTGTAGAATATTGCAAGGTAGAGGCAAATTGGGTATGTGTAACTCCTTAGGTGCGTGACTTCTTGGCTGCATTGTTTTTAGTTGGTTGCATGTGGTGTGTGTGAACAACTTCATCTTGGGTAGCAACGATTGTCAATAATTTTCTTGTAGGTTATGTATACTTTGGTTGATGATGTGTTAATGATACAATTGTAGCTTTGTGTTGATGTTTATGTGAATCAACTAATGTAATTGGTGAACAACTATCAGATTAATCTTCGAAAGAGCTGAAACCATTGAGAAGTTGTTATTTGTTTCTTTCTCAAGTATTATAGTTTAAGTTGAATTTTGTTTAATCACTTGAGTTTTTTATTTATTATTCTTTCGTTAAAAGATTGTTGAGAAAAATTATTTGTTGAGGTTAACACATATTGGTCGTGCTATTGGGTTTGAAATTCTTTCGTGGGTTATAAGGACGAGGGATAATGTCAAAAGTTAAGTAGTGTTGACTTAGTAAAATATTGTATAAAACTATTGTTGTTAGTGAAAAATTTAAGTTAGGTAAGGACCCCCTCAAACGTAAAAAAGGTATGCAGAATTGAGTTATCAAATTTTGATGGTAATTTATATTTGTTCGTTTAATGTTATCTTTAATTTTTGATCGTGCTAGAAACGACAATAATAAATCAAAGATTTTGCGATACTAGCACACTCTTACGAATTATCAACTTCAATTCAAACACACACTTTTCTTCTACGTAGGAAGTAATTTCGAATACCAAATTTGTCAACTTACAACGCGGAAAAGAACAAAAAATGTTGGTGTTTAATTACAATCTCAAATGTGAAAACTTACAATGAATCAAGTCAGGATCGACTTAAACTTTAAAGTTGAAACTAAATTTGATCGAATATAAAATTTTGAATCCGATTAAATTTAGTTTAACTCATCGATCCTAAAGTGAATTAGTTCATATTTAACTAATTTATCATAACTAATTAAGTCCAAAATAAACACTAACTTATTTAAATTAGATTAGTCTAATAACTTGGACTTTACTAGGTAGGATTAATATCTGATGTAACTTATCATCTTTACACAAAATTAACAATATTTATTACTAAAATTGACATTTTTAGTTTTAATATATTAAATTTTAAGTTAGACTCAAGTTTCTCGAAATGTCAGTTCGATCCTGCCGTCCATAATTAGTTCAACAAAAGGAACATTTACTACTTTGTATAATGCATTTACTGATATAGTTGAAGGCATTTAATAAGTTTGATTCGGTCACACGTGTTGTTTCCTGATGTTAAGACAAGACTTGTACCTCAAACTAGCTTCGCGTTTTGGCTTCCAAACTTTGATCAAGTCAAGTCAACTTCCTTTCTAGAAACGCTGACTTGGCATGTGATGGAGTCACTGTTCCTGTCACAGGTTCCCTAGCTGTTCTGTCTGTGACATGGTCAATGAGCTTGTCTTAAAGAGTATTGCAAGACTTGGAATTTGATCGAAGCTCCCTGTTGATTCAACTGCTTGAAGAAGTACCAGGTCTGCAGAATTTCTCTTCCCAACCTGGCATCTCGGAGAATATAAAATTTATTTTTTAATAATAATGTTACTAAAGACCATTATTTTAAAAGTCGGACTGGTAATTGCACCGAAAAAGTAACTGATGTAAAGATCAATAATTTAACCGAAATTCAACCGTGATCGAACCGGTGATTAATAAATATATAAAATTTTATTTTATACCCCCTCCTATCTAAAATAAAAATCATTTTATAGGGATTTTAATTATTCAAAATAAGTATCGTTCACGATTTTTTATGCATGTTTATAGTTTTATTTTCAAAATTACCCTTTAATTTCTCTCACATCCTAATTATACAAATTATATTTTCAAGGCAATTCAACATGCAATTAATAAGAGTATATCAAACATTTCACTAGCTTTTTTAATAAATGTGCATCTCTCTAAAACGACACTTATTTTAGATAGGAGGGAGTATATTATATATATAAGATAATTTTTAAATATACTATTTAACTATTTATTTATCTAATTATAAACTTAACTTAAACTTTTAAACTTCAAAATATACAATTTTTTTAAAAAAGTTCACCAAACATAATACAAAATAAGATAACAAAGCTTACTAGTTATATTTTATCAAAAAGATTAAAAAAGATACTAATTATAATATCCATTTACGTTGAAATCATCAAAATCAAGGCATTTTAAATAGATCTGTTGGTCCTTTTTTTTACCGGTTCAATAGTTTTTATCGATCCGACTGCAAAATGAACGGATCAATCACTCACAAAAAGCACAAACTAAACCGGACCATTTTATGCTCCAAGTCACCGATTCTCTGATCTGGTTTTCAAGACATTGCTAAAGACTACCAAACGTCGGTCATCAGAAATTGTCCATGCCTTGTATTGACAAGTTGGCAAAACAAGCTACTGGCAGATAGAACAAACCAACAGGCTGTAAGCGAGTGAACAAAGACAGAAGAAAAAGATAGAGGACGCTGTTTCACATTAAAGTGGTGGAGCCACTTCATCCTGTGACACCAAATTCATTGACATTATCTATCTAACAGCCACCAAAACAAGAAAAAGTTGGAAGCCTACACGCTTTTGAGCGTGGAGTGTATGTGCAACAACCGTCAACTTCCTCCAATGTGACTAGTCACTTCACTGCAATAGTTTATGCAAAACCCACCAATATTTGATTCAGTTCTAGAATTGTATCTTTCTATGTCAAAATTCCAGTACTTGGCACGAACTGAGCAGAGGGTATGGAAGAAGCATCAAAATCAATACTTTTACTACCAGGGTAAAGTTACTGTTGGTATCACAAAGGATGAATATTACAAATGCAGCGACCCAGTAATTTACAATAATCAAGAAGAGACTATCACAGAGATCAATACATTCAGGATTTTTTTTCCTCATGCATCAAACTATTCTTGGCCCTTTTTGCTGCCTATTATCAACATCCAGTATTCTTCTCTAGATTTATCACCAACTTCATTAAATGAAAAATGGCCATGAGTGCCACGCCGGTACCACGTTCCAGGAACTATGATCAATGTTTCGCATTGGTATTTACCTTCTCTCAAATGGGTCTTGATTTTGGGGATGCACCTAGTGCTTGAGCCTTCATCAAAGAGGGTTCAAAGATGGGACTGTATGTTGTGCTTGGTCTTGTTGAATACAATGAGTAGTCGTTTACTGTATAACCACTTTGTCCTACCAAAGCAAAGGTTGGGTGAGGAGGTGAAAGATAACAACTCTTGTGTGCTGGTCCATATTGGCGTAATGGACTAGAGCAAGGAGACACTGGCAAAGAGGAGGCGATCATTTTGCCATCATCCCTGCATACAGAAGCAGGACTTTTACCGATATAGCTCTCATGCATAGGCAAAGGCTTAAATGGCAATAGCCAATAAGTTGTTACCTATTCAATGCTCTTGTATTAGCAGCTCGCAGGTTAATTGCATGATCTGCATAGTTCGAATTAGCATTTGATCTGTTGGCATGAAGTTCTAGCACTGGCTGCTCAGGAAGAAATAAAAAATGAGCAATTAAGAGGCATCCAAACTTTTCACAAATGAACTATGAAAACTGAATAGGTTATAGTAAGACACAACAGGAATAAAGTGCAAATTGCTTTCAAAGTTCTCAAAATTCATCAAATAAGCCCTTGAAATTTGATAGCCACAACACTTTAGATAACAATGCACTTAAATTCATAGTATAGTAGCCCTCATCTATCAACTGAAATGAATGGTTGCATGGTCTGTTAATAGATCTTTAGTAGGTCACATGCCACAAAACCATGGTATTGCAGCTGCCATTTATGCTGGAGGTACTACAATTCGAGTCAATTATCTTACAGCAACTTTCATGAGAAATTTGATCCAAATATAAATAAAAGGCATATCTGAAAATAATTAATTGTTTATAAACTTATTTCATGTCCAAATGCATGCCTGTTTGAAAGCCATCACAAACAAAAGATTGGCGGAAGTTAAACAGGAAGATGCAAATTTTAAACATCTTTGGAAATAAACTCTAGAGTCTGAAAAGGCACAATGATGTATTTTATGAATCGTCTTCCTCCAATCAAATGCTCTATCAATTTCTAATATCCAGAAGAAGAAATTCAGACACCATGCAAAACAAAAGTAATTTGAAATTTAATAGAAGGTTAGGAATCATTAATTATACCGGAGTGCGGCTTCCATCAAAGGAATAGGGAACTGTATCCCGATTTATGTTGATGTCAGAAAATCTCACTGCTGCTTGCTCCCGAATAAATGGGTGCTCTAACAACGTTACAGCTGAAGGGCGTGCTGATGGATCTCGTTGCAAACATTGTCTTATAAAGTTCTTTGCATTATTAGAAAGATGCTCAGGTATATCCGGCATATCTTTACTGTTTCCAATTTTAAATATTGCTGCCACCTGTTGAATTAAATCCAAATGAGAACATCTCAAATATAAGAATGCTGTCAAATATGGGGAAATTATTTCTTTTGTTTTTTTCTCATTTACATTCAACTCACTTTGAGCCAAATGTGCATAATTCTCATACTTGTGCACCGACACAGATTTAAGTCCCAGTAAATGAGGTGGAAATCCTACCCCATTACCACCAAACTAAACTGCTACTTGTTAAGACAAGCATATGTCTACCAATGTTATTTGGTGATAACAGAAACGCACCCCTTCAAATTGGCTCCAAGGTGGCTTGGACGTAGCCATTTCAAGAATCGTACATCCCAAGCTCCATATATCCACAGCAAGACTGTATCCACTTGTATTCATAACAACCTAGGATCAGAGTTCAAAGAAAAAAGAATGCAAGGTAATTAATTCCTGACGAAACACCAAACATGGATTACGAATCAGGAAGCTAAAACAAAGAAAAATAGGAATGATTTTGATTAAGGAAAAGGAGTTGAAGTTTACTTTCCTTCTCAAAAAGATTGTAAGAAAGCAAGAGATATGAGGGTAAAAGTACCTCAGGTGCCATCCAATAAGGACTTCCCTTGAAGGAAAGCATTGAAGAACAATTGGCAATCTGGTTGAACAAAAAAAATGAAGAAATTTTAATCATAACCCATGATGAATCGCTAGGGGTAAAAGGTAAAATGATTTACAACATTTTCATGTATGGTAAATTGAATGCTTATCATGACATACATGTTTAGCCATGCCAAAGTCTGCCAACTTGATTTCACCATTAGGGTCTACTAATATGTTGGCACCTTTAATATCCCTGCCAGAAGAAAGGAATGCATAACTTAGAACAATGCCGGTAGATGTTATTTTAGATACAAATTAACATCCATAGCCTATACCAACCTAAATATACCTGTGTACAGTATCTCTTGCATGTAAATAGGCAAGCCCCGAAAGAATCTGCCTGGTATAGTTTTGAATAACAGGTTCCCTAAAGGCGCCATAATCTTGTAGTAATTTGTGAATTGAGCCACCAGAGACATACTCTAAATAAACTGAAAGTGTTTCTTCACTCTGAGAATATGGCAAACCAAAATGGTCTCAAAACCAGATTCTAAAATTTGAAATCACTTGGATTGAGCAGAGATTCAGCTTAGAATGTCAAAACAATCATTTTGCAATAGTAAATGACCGATCCTTCAACTAGTAAGGTAACTCGTACCAGTTCACTTCCAAAATATCGAACAATATTTGGATGTGAAAGTTGACTGAGCAAATTTATTTCCTGTTGACAAAGAAAAACAGTAGAACAATGCATCAACATGAAGCAAATCCAAAGGAAACCCAGGAATTATTAATGGCTCGCTATTAAAAGGATCGACTTCAAATTCAATTCTTCGTTCATTGAGTCAAGTTGGTAACAGAAATTAATTACCTGATTTAGTTGCTTAAGACACTCTTTCGAAGAATGATCATCAGAAACAACCTTGACTTCCTTTATTGCACACATTTGTCCACCCTCACTATTCACAAAGCAATAAGAATATTAGGACTGCCACGTAAAATTTGTACACGCATATTAATAGGCTTCTAAAAGTGTCATTCTACTCCTTCAATCTTTTCATTAGTTTCCGATAGTCTCTTAAAAATTTGTAAAATCATTCAGACGGGAATTCTTCTTGTTATAGAAAAGCTAAAACCTTGTCCAAACTTGTCACAGCACATCTCAGTCAAAATAAGTATCAAAATGCCTATTCACCTGTTGAAACCAAGATAGACGTGCCCAAATGTTCCCCTGCCAAGAAGCTTTCCCTTTTTCCATTTAGACAATGTAGCTGTACCGTTTTCACTCACTCCATTTCCTCTACAACTAGTAAAGGAAGGAGGGCTTGTAGGCGAACCAGGTGGGAGAGGCAGTGGATGACCTTGGTTCTTCCCATCCCGAGAAGGAGAGTCTAAACTCGTACTGCCAAATCGTGGATGCAGAGGTGATGTTGGTCTACTTGCTCCTCTGGAACCAGGAACAGGACTTCTTGATCCAGGAGCAGGGCTTCTGGAACCTGGACGAGGACTCCTAGCTCCATTATTGAGCGTCATTTCACCAAGTCGTCTAGGTTCACGAGATAATCTGCGTTTCAGTCAATATGTCCAGTTTAGAACCAACATAACCTTTCTCAAATGCTCAAGCGGAATAACCAGTTATAACTGAAATAAGTATCTACTATCCGAGTAATCTGGCAACTAATAGCTTATACCTAACTCCATTATGTAAAGGTATCCGAATAATCAGGATAACCCTCTCTACTCACAACCAGACATGTTAAAACAAAGAACTAAATCCACATGAATCATGTTCCTGCCACAAATTCAGAGCAGAAACTGGAAGTTGAGAGACAGGAGCAGAGAAACAAAGTATTGGATAGGACACAAACGTAAAACTGTGTCAGAAAATAGAACAGACATCAAGACAGCAGAACATTCAGCTCTGACACAGATTAAATAGATAGAGAAATTAAAAAAGTCTTTTTGAATCTTTTTCTTCCACGAAGGCTCTGCAACAATTCAGAAACATGAAAACCCTTTTACGAAATGAAATTACTCTATTTTATGACACTCCTGTGTCGGAAAAATAAAAAACATGAACTTCTGAAATGAAATCTCATAAAAATATCAACAGAAAAACGATGACCACCTACCTGTAACCCCCAAAATGAATACCATGATGATCACTATTCCCAATACCATAATCCTCCCCATTAGACCCGGAAGAGCTGACACTAGAAGCCGAACCTGAAGCGGACCCAGATCCCAAATCGATCCCAACAACAGTAACATGATCACTGACCGACGGTTTGGGAAGAGGAAGGCGTATCTTTTCAGCAGAGTCCGAGTCAAAACCCGAGAACCCGGAAGACCCGGTACCAAAATCCTTGCTTCCACGTGGAGAGGTCCGAATCAGAGCCGCCTCATCAAAGCTCTTGAACTTGTTTCTTGAGCTCTTTTTCTTGCTCACATCGTTGCAGCTGTTGTTGTTGCTTCTCTCTTGACTCTCCTCTTTGCTCCTTCCGGACTTTTTCCCCCACCAAGCAGGCATGGAATCAAACTGAGACCAAGAACCCAACTCAACAACAACCAGAGGATGAGAAAGATAAAATCTTTTATGTGTGTACACAGAAGACTTCAACCAAAGATTCAAGCTTTTGGACAACGAAGAAAGCAGAGAGAGAGAGAGAGAGAGAGAGAAGGAAAAAGAGAGGAAACGAGTAGAAGAAAAAAAAAATGACGACTTTCTAATTTCTTTCTCCTTTTTTCTTTTTTAAAAATAATAAATTAATTAATAAAATGTGGGACCCACAATTTGACACAGCTATGCAGAGTTAGAGAGAGAGAGAAAGAGATTTATACTTTTGGGGGACGGCAGGCGGTGGCTGGATAAAGTAGAAGCGTGACGTGGCATTTCTCTATTTTTTTCCTTAAAATATCTTTTTAAATAATAAATATTATATTTCCCTCAAAAAATAATAAATATTATATATTTTGATTGAGAAAGATAAAGGGTGCAAGTATGTGACCTGTGGGCTTACGTGTGTGTTTTAATAAATTAATTAAACATTTAAGAATTAAAGAGGTTGGTAAATTGTGATTGGATGGATGTTTTAGGTGTAGTTGGTTAAGATTAGTCCCATGCATATATAAATATATTAATTTGAAAAAAATAAAAAATTACAAAGAATCTATAGGGTTTGATTTTGTTGCGTTGGATTTTTATTATTTAATACCATCGAATATCATTAAATTTTAAAAATGGGGTTTGGAGTTTGATTAATATTTAGAGGCGAGTGAATTAAATTTTTGTTAATATTTGAATTACGGTGACAAATCTTAATACATAAGACTCTTCGTTATGAAAATATTTAGGAGAGTTATTAATACATACAGTCATTCCTTTGCTTTTTATAAAGAGATTATTTGTGTGAAATGAACCCGTGATATTCTAATAACAAAGGAGTAATATTACTATCGTGTATTAAATAAATTTTAAAATTTTAATTACTAATTTTTTGTATGTGTAGAGTACATCACTTGATACATGCAATAATTGATGTTTTGAATATAGATACTAATTTTAAACTAATTTAATTTAAAATTAATATATTAAAATCAAATTTAAGAAATTAACGATCTAAGTTGATTTGGATAAATAACATTTTTTTGTTAAGTTTTGTCAAATGTCGTTGGTTTTTATTATCAAATTATATCTTATCAAGAATTAAACTAAGGTTAAATCAAATAAAAGTTTGAACCCGACCAACTAAATATCATTCTCCACGTGTTAAAAATAATAACGGTCTAATAAAAAATTCGGTTAAACATTAGATCTAAGCAGGTTCAGTATACGCAACTTGGCCTTTAAGTAATGAAGAGGTTGTTTATACATTCTTCACATATTAATGATTCAAAATTAAATGAATAATTAACTTTATTAATAGATATTATAAGTCATTTAAATAAAATGATATTGTGATGGTAAATCTTATCAAACAATATTATTTTAACTATTTGATTTAAATTCAATTGATCATTAAATTGAGGTATAATTAAATAAAAATTGTATTTAATTTGATTTATTATTATTATTACATTAAAAACTCTAAATTAAATAATAAATTAACTAATTTAATAAATATTTTGAGCCAATTGCAATGCATACTTAATGAACCCGTAACCAACCTCTCACTCTCAGACATGAGAGCGATTTGGAGAGTGGTCCACCCCAAAAATGCAATTATTATATTATTGAAGTGGAGTAATTATTTATTTGGTATATTTATATTAATCTATTTGATTATGTATTTTATTTATACTCAAAAAGTGTTGTGATTGTGTGTAGAGGAATATACGGTTGCTTGAGTGGAGACTAATGTACGTCATTAGGCGTGTAAATCATTACGACGTCATTTATACACATACACGTCACTTTCATATGCGTCGGGCACGGGGATTTTTTTTTAATTAAAAAATGAAAATAAAGGAGAATTAATTAAGTTCATGTGATAATAAATCATATATTATAATTACCAAATTTTAAGTAATGATGATATTTCGGACTTGAGTTTTTTTTTAAGCAAATATTTGTCAAGAAAGTTTATAATTGTATTTGATTCAAATTAGAATAGTTAATATTTAATTATGATTTTCTTTGTATTTGTATTTGTATTTTATTATTTTAATTTGTATATAAATTTTATATTTTATAATTTTCTCTTTATATTTTACAGCTAGACCAAATAATATAGATGATTAAAAAACTCAACCGCACAAAGCTTAATTGTCTAATTTTTTGGTTTAATTTTTAATTTTTATGTGCGATTTATTTCAATAACTCTTATGGTTAAAAACCAATCAATTTATTAATTAATAGTAAATTTCATAAATTAAATACGTTTTATAAATTAAAATAAATAAATAATTTTTATTTAACAATATATTTGTAATTAAACTTCAAAATCTTTAATAGGTAAATACAATCTCTTTCAATTATATTTCAAAATATGTAACTTTAATCATGATCTAATATCAGTTGAATCATCTAAACTTTAAACCTCTTGTCTTACCTGTTTAACTTTTGATCAAAATTTTAAAAATATTGAATAATACACATTCGTATCATGTAAAAAAATAAAGAGATTATCTTTATAACATAAACATTTTAAATTATAATAAAGCCATAAATGATTTTTTGTGATCATGCTAAATGTTGCTTTAATTTGTGAGTTTAGTTTTGCATTTACTTAGATTCATTCAATGCAATTATTAATCCTAACATTGGTTGATTAAACAAAATATCTTTAAATAAGTGCACAAAAAAGTAATTTAAGCACATTTAAGAATCCACATAATTTGGCAATTTTTTTATTTCACATTAAAAATAATTATTATTAGGGGGTGCTTGTTTTGTAGGTATGAGAAATAAGGAATGGGAATGGAATGAAAGTTAGAGCTTGGTAGGGAAGTA
>JANVCQ010000230.1:37472536-37487893 GCA_025531925.1 Erythroxylum plowmanianum
AATAAAACACAAACTCCATCTTTTATATGTCCAATTTAAAAATGTCAAAACCAAATAAAGAATATATAAAATATATTATAACACCATCCCTAGTTCCTCACATCACCACCATTGTCAAGCAATTAATCCTTCAAATTCTCATAATCATTTCTTGCTCTCTGCCACCGTTATCTACTTCACATTCTCATAATCCTTTTGCTTACCCTTTGATCCCTGAAAAATGGTTTATGCTATTATTCTTGCCGTGGTGAAGGGCCTAAACTTGAAGGGGCTTAGTTCCATTACAGAAGAGGTGGAGTTGATGACTAGAGTCAATGACGGAATTAAGAATCATGGGAAAACATTTGAGGCCATTTAGGCACTACTAGATGATGCAGAGGAACAACAATTGACAGAGGCTGCTGTCAAGAACTGGTTGTCCAACCTCAAAACTGTTTCTTACGACATGGGCGACGTGCTAGATGAGTGGGAGACCTGGATTATGACATCACAACCCCATCATCAACCCCGCTCTTTCGATCCGATTCCTCTGTTGGACAAGGTACTCTCTATCTTTTGCTCCATCTGCTCTCCTATGCGTGAGGTTTGTCTTTGTCACGTAGTTGCTCGAAAAATAAGAGAAATTCAAAAAAGACTACATGACATTGCAACTGATAAAGATAGGTATCATCTTACTTCATCCCAAAAAGCTGATAAGCCTATTGAGAGACATGTTACTACGTCTTTCATCGATATACAAGAAGTAAAAGGTAGAGATGAAGAAAAAGACAAGGTGAAAAGCATGATACTTAAGGCCAAATCCAAGTTCCATATCATCTCCCTTGTCGGGATGGGGGGAATTGGAAAAACCACATTAGCGCAATTAGTTTATAATGATAGCGAGATCCAAACTCATTTTAATAAGAAGATTTGGGTGTTCGTTTCAAAGCTTTTCGATGAAATGCGTATTGCTAAAGCAATTCTCAAATCCATTGATAGTTCCATTATACATGACTTGGGGGAATTAGAAAATGTGTTAGAAAAGATTCATGCAATTCTCTGTGAAAAGAAATTTTTGCTTGTTCTTGACGATGTTTGGAATGAGAATTCCACTAAATGGAAGGAATTGAAAAAATCTCTCACGTGTGGTTTCTATGGAAGTACAATTTTGATAACTACATGTAAAGAAAAAGTTGCATCAATTAGCAAAGATGAGAGTATATATAGAGTTGGACTTTTGTCTAATGAGCAATGTTGGTAAATAATTAGTCAAATTGCTGATGTTAAAGGTGATCATCAGATGATGGAAAGCATTAGTAGGAGAATTGCTGATAAGTGCAAAGGTTTGCCTCTTGCTGCTACCACTGTAGGGGGACTTTTAAGCTATAAGAAATTTGAAAAAGAATGGCTAACAGTCTTGGAAAAAAAGGAATGAAAAGGTAAAGATATCATTGGTGAAGGTAAAGATATCTTAGGTGCTTTGAAACTTAGTTATTATGATTTGCCATTACCATTAAAGCAATGTTTTTCATATTGTGCTATCTTTCCCAAAGATTCTAAGATTGAAACAAGAAGATTGATTGAGATGTGGATGGTTCAAGATTTTTTAAAAACAAAAGAAGAAGATGAAAATTTAGAGATAGTTGGTGAGACTTATTTCGAAAATTTGGTTGCACGTTCTTTACTCCAAGTTTCACTGAACAATGATAATATTTATATGTTGCATGATATGGTGAGTGATTTAGCCCAAACAATTGCAAAAGATGAATGCTTGGTGATAGATGTCTTAAACGATATAGAGTTGAATAGAAACTCTTTACGAGCATGTGCAAATACTCGTCATTTGACTTTGGTGATCGAAAATGATGCTCCATTCCCTAAATATATCTATGATAAGACTAAATTACGTAGTTTGGTCATTGAATTTGTTGGGTATAGATCATCATTAACTATTGATGCAGTTAAGGATATATTTAATTATTTGAGATGTCTAAGGAGTTTAGACCTTAGCAAATGTGGCATCGAAGAAGTTCCATCCTCAATAAAGAAATTAGTTCATCTCAGGTGGCCTAACTTGTCTGAAAATAGAAATCTAAAGAAATTACCAGAGACTTTGTGTGAGTGTTTCAATTTGCAAACATTAATTCTTAATTGGTGTCAAAAGCTGGTAAAATTGCCTCAAAAGATTGGAAAACTAATTAACTTGATGTATTTGGATATTGAGGATTCTTGTAAGATAAAATGTCTTCCCAAAGGAATAGGAAATTTATGGCTTCTCAAAGAGTTGACTGTATTCATCATAAGCGTGAATACTGATGAATCATTTTCGATTGTTGGTATGGAGAAGTTGAATAATCTTAGAGGCATTTTGAAAATAAGGGGGTTGAGAAATGTGAGAAATCTAGAAGAAGCTAGACAAGCTAAGCTTCTGAAGAAAAATGATAGAGATGATGTGCAAGAAGATGGAGATGATGTGCGAGAAGATGAGGAAGAGTTACTTGAAGCTTTAGAGCTACCTTCGAATTTGGAAGTATTAAGCATAAAAGAGTATGAAGGCAAGAGGTTGTTCCCAAATTGGACGATGAAGCTGAATCTACTCAGGGTACTTAAGCTTCAGAACTGCTCGCATTGTGAGAAATTGCCTCCATTGGGTAAGTTGTCGTGCCTTAAAAAGTTGTACTTAGAAAATATTGGATTGAAAAGAGTGGGTGTTGAATTTATGAGAATAGAAAAAGAAGAAGATTCATCAACGTCCTTCGTATCTTTTCCAAAATTGAAAGTACTTCAATTTTGGATTTTGTTGGGAATGGGAAGAGTGGGATGGCGTTGATGAGTGGTTGATGGAGAGAATTGCAATTATGCCATGTCTTCAAGAACTCACTGTCTTTTCCTGCCCAAAGTTGAAGAAATTGTCGTACCATTTACTGTCATCAACTATCACCAGGCTCCAATTATTGAATATAAAATACAGTGATGCTCTTCAACAGGAAATCGGAAAGTACAAACTTTCTCAGATTTCTCATCTCGAAATTATGTCATAAGGTATTTGATTCTTTATCTCATAATTAACTGTTTTTAATTATATTCTTATTAATTTTTTCTTTAGTATTAACTCTTTTTTTATCAAAAATATATTTAAGACATCAATTACATAATATATATTACATATATAACTTTTTTTTTGAAAATGATCAAAATATACTGTTATAATAAAAAATTAAATATTCAAATGTTTTTCTAAACAAGAATTTGAATATTTTTTCATAACTTAAGCATTATTAATCTTCCAATTATTTGTTCATATGCGTGTCAAGTAACTGGAAGAGTTCGCATGGTACTAACAAGCGCCTAGCCACCGTTTTAAGTTGTTTCCTTGCTATTGTCTTTTCCTATGTAATACTTGCCATTGACCCTCTTCTCAAAAGTTGGTTTCTCTTATTCATTTAGTTGCAGTATTAGGTACGAGGAGCTGTTTAAATCTTTATTTTTGTTTTCAGTTCTCCAACAACGTCAGAAGAAGAAGAAGATGAATAGTGACTGTTCTCCAATTTCCCAAGTACCAGAAGAAGAAAAAGACTGAGAATTTGGACAATTTGAAGAAAAAGACTGAAGGATGGCATTAATGGCAGAGAAGAGAAACTGTTCATGTTCAAAGATAAAATAAAAGCTTTGTTAGAACTTATGAATTGTAGGGTTCAGAAAGATTGAAACTTTGATGATGTGTGCGAATTTGAGTTAACTGGATTGAGTTAGGTTCTATTTTATCATTAGGCAATGACTTCGATTATTCTGTTGAAGTCATTATTCTGTTGGATTTAGAATAAAGTTATGATGTGATGAGAAATTCTTCGTACCATTTCTACTTGGTGTCATTGTAACTTTTTCGTACCTTATCTTAAATCAACGTCAAGCCAAATTATTGTACTCTCCATTACAATCACATCTGCTTTATGCTTTAGCATCTTTTCCCTATTCAATATTCCTTCATCTTTTCAAATTATCTTAGACTTTAAAACAATTCATCATAGACCTATTAATTATAAGTCATTCTCTGAATTTAATTCCTTAATTAATTAAACCTTGACAAATTATCTTATTCTAAGCATTTGATTATTTGATTCTAATAGTAAAATAAACGGTAAAATATATTAAATATATATATAAACTTAAGTGATGATGTGACAAAATTTACTCAAAGCTCGTGGACGTACGCCTTCTCTATCGTCTCATAGTTTACAATTTAAAGTTATGAATTAAACAATTATATGACAAATAAAAACATTTAAAAGCATATAACAATTTTTAAAATACATGAATTAAATTATAAAAGATTTATTGTAATTAATAAAAATTATATGAGTATTTTTTAAATATAAGATGCGTATTGCTAATGTTATTTTCCATAAATTTTAGAGAATTAAAGAATGTGTTAAAGGAGATACTTGCAATTTTCAATTAAAAAATTCTTTTTTTTTGTTTTAGATGATTTTGTTATAATTTTAGAATTAATTTAATAAAATTAAAGTTTTGAGAGTTTTAAATGTGCTATTTTCCCTTTTTTTTTCGAAATACTTATTAAGAAGAGACGGTGACAGATCTTGGAAAGATGACATGTTTATTTAAAACAAATTAATGTAATTCTATTTCTATGCATTACTGCATCAATGTAGTTACACGTATTTTTTATTAATCAGAGTGCTTTAATGATGTGATAAGTTTACAAGCAAAAGATGTGGCGAAACAGAGTAGCAATTACAAATTAATATAATTTTGTACTTGAAGATTACTCTGAGAGGAAGACCAATAGGGCACCAAGTCTACATATGGGTTCTTTTTCATAATCAAAATATGCCTGTGAATAAACTGGAAAAGTTCTCATGGCTTCCAATAGTCAGCATTGCCACCACTAAGTTGTTTCTTGGATTTACATCTTCTCAAAAGTTGGACCAGAGTGTACGCTAGCTGTACGTGAGAGGTTGATTCGCTTACTTCCTTTCTATAAAGTTGATGTGCCGACCTTTATATAAAGTTGATGTGTCGATAGAGAGCTGAATGGTGAATGAGTCCCACGTGTTTCCTTTCCAAGCCGGATCTGCACTTAGTAATGGAACTTCCTCTATTAGCTGAGGTTGATTCGCATGCTTCCTTTATATAAAGTTGATGTGTCGATAGACCTGAGTGGTGAATGAGTCCCACTTGTTTCCTTTCCAAGCGGGATCTGCACTCAGTAATGGAATTTCCTCTATTATCTCCTACAACTTTGATTATTAAATGTTTTCCTACTACAACAGCTTGTAAGAAAATTGGTTCTCATATCCTTAAAAGCTGCGAAATATCTTATAAGCAGAGGACTGTTTTGTATTGGCCTGAGCGGTGGAGTTTTGCTTCAGTGGTCCAATATCATAGCAATCTCTTCTTATGGAATAGTGATACGTGCATGGATTGCATGGCCATGCATGGGTCCTCTGTTTGCCTCTGTTTTGTGATTGGAGAACAGAGGTGATTGGGGTTGCTAGAAATGTAACATGCACACGTGGTCTCTTGGTTGTTGTGGTCAAATAAGACTTAGTCTTATTGGTAGAGTTCTTTTAGGAGTCCATTACTTAATCAGAAGGATGTTTAATTCTGTTTATTTCCTTTCCTTGTATGTAGGTAGGCGTGGCCCATTATTTGCTTCAGTTTGCTATTTCTATTCAAGTTTGTTTGGAAAAGTGTTATATATTGGCACAAGTTAATCAATAAAAGATAACCAAGATATTATGCCAAATCTTACTTCTCCCTGAAAATCTTCCTTCCCTTCTGCACTTTCTTGTCTTGTCTGAGTGGTGGAGTTTTGCTTCCGGCATTTTTAGAATAGTTACACCGAAAGAGATGTTGTTGGTGATTAGAGTAAACGATGAAGTTAGGAAACTTGTGAGCAATTTCAAGCCCATTCAAATATTTAGAAAGTATACAACAAATTATAAGAGATTTAGTGTAATTAACAAAAAAATTACAAGAGTATGCGTTTGAAAGCCTTTTGACAAAATGCATACTGTTCAAGTAATTTTTTCACACATAATTTCAGAGATTTAAAGAGTGTTTTAAGTAATTTAGTTATAATTTTATAATTTATT
Source organism: Erythroxylum plowmanianum (assembly GCA_025531925.1). Lineage (NCBI taxonomy): Eukaryota > Viridiplantae > Streptophyta > Magnoliopsida > Malpighiales > Erythroxylaceae > Erythroxylum > Erythroxylum plowmanianum. The sequence continues at coordinate 37,478,632 of JANVCQ010000230.1, forward strand.
TAATGAAAATTAAAAATTTTAAGGTTTTAAATCTGATATTTTTCTTTATTTTTAAAATATTTTATTAAACAATTGTTAATAATACATATTTCATCAATTAATTTTATCATAAGTTTTAAAATTTTTCACCAGTTAGTCAAAACAATCTCAAAATAACATAAAATTCACCACAATCTACGTATTTTGATATTTTTAATTGATAATGTATTTTTTTTTCTTTAGTGTCTCTTATTGATCTTTCGTAAAGACCCTAATATTCCTTAATTTTTTAGTTTTGTAGTACCCTAACCGGCATAGGAAGGTTGGCGACGAAACTTCAGTTTTTACCCAATAACGAAATCACTCTTTTCTGAAGCATGCACGAAATCACCGAGAACGCTTGTTGGTTTGATAGAACAAATAAGTTTGCAATAAAAGAAGCGCAAACACATAACATTGCCGGCCCTAAGCAAGGGTACGCAGGGTGCCTACTTAGGCCCATTCTTACTAGGGACCCATCTTTAATGTATTTCAGCGGCATTTTTTAAAGCATTTTTTAAAATTAGAAAGGTAATAAATTTTTAGTTGTCAGTCAAAGGGAAGAGAAAGTTAATGTTAACTAATAAATAACTTACAACGCTATTTAATCTTAGAAGTTAAATAGTTTTCTTCTTTATTAGCTATATAATGTTAACTTGTTAAATTTATAAATACCTTTGAAGTATTTGTGTATATTTCTTACCCTTTAATTTTTTTATTTTCATCAAAATATAAATCTAATATACTTCAACTCAAAAATTGCCAGTAAAATTTTTTCACGATTTTGTCATATGAGTTCTAAATGATAATTTAAAAGTAAAGCTTTTTTATTTTTAATGTATTTTTATCTTATTAAATATTTAAATATATTATAATTAATTTATAATTTGTCATTAATGTAACATTATATGAGCATTTTAAATCAGAACATTAATATTAAATGATATTACGTTTAATTGTGTTTCTCCTTTTTCATTTTTTAGATTACTTATTATTTATAAAAATATAATTAAAAATTAATAAATAATTTAATTTTTATAATTATAATTTTCATTATACTTATGTATAGATATTAAATTTTAATAATGAAAATATGATTTTAAAATTTACACGTTTGTCTATTGCTCATTTATTGGGACCTTTTTAAATTTCACTTGGGGCTATAAAACGTTAGGAACGGCCCTGTACATAAATTCACTCTCTTATGAAGAATATGTGTGGAAGTATGTTTAATATTTTTTGACACTGAAAAAATTAATTTTTATATGTTTTTCAATAAATAATAACGGTTTTACGTAGCATGATAATAAAATATAAGGAAACAGAAATGCTTACGATGTTGCTAAAGTCACGTGCCTAAAAGGCTACACTACATCTGTTCTCTTCATGCTTGATAACAATTTTTGTTACTTTACAATTGATTATCCCTTTTTCTAATTCAAAAGTAGGTTGAATGTAAGGTGTAAATGAGGTTGATCGACGTGCTTCCTTTTTTTAAAGTAGATGGAAAGTCCCGCTTCCTTCCCAGAGCTGCACTGAATACTCAATCCATATAATATCAGTTACCTTGAATTTTATATGATAAACTCAGACGCAGCCACATGGGTACGTAATCCATGTCATCTAATGGCTTTAACTTTCAACTACTCTTCTTCTCGGAGATGACAAAGAAGAAGACACAGCTCTATAAATAGATGGAGAGTTTCCATCCCTAGCTCCTCACATCACCACCATTGTCAAGCAATTAATCCTTCAAATTCTCATAATCATTTCTTGCTTTCTGCCACCATTATCTTCTTCACATTCCCATAATCCTTTTGCTTACCCTTTGATCCCTAAAAATGGTTGATGCTATTATTTCTGCTGTCGTGGAGGACCTAACCTCCATGCTCCTTAGTTCCATAACAGAAGAGGTGAAGTTGGTGACTGGAGTTAACGATGAAGTTAAGAAACTCGTGAGCAATTTTAAGTCCGTTCAGGACCTCCTAGATGATGCGGAGGAACGACAACTGACGGAGGCTTCTGTCAAGAACTGGCTGTTCAATCTCAAAGCTGTTTCTTATGACATGGACGATGTGATAGATGAGTGGAAGACATGGATTCAAACATCACAGCTCCAATATCAACACCACCCTTCCGGTTCCGACCAAAATCATCTCAAGCACAAGGTAGTCTCTATTTTTCGTCGCATCTGCTTTATTAAGCGTGATGTTGGTCTTCGTCACGTAGTTGCTCAAAAAATAAGAGAAATACAACAGAGACTAGACAACATTAAAGCTCCGCATCAACTTAGTTCAACCAACATATCCGATAAGCCTATCGAGAGCTATGGGACTGCATCTTTCGTTGATACACGAAAGGTAAAAGGTCGAGATGAAGAAAAAGAAAAACTCAAAAGCATGATAATTAATTCCAATTCAAAGCCCCATGTCATCTCCCTCATGGGGATGGGGGGAATCGGCAAGACAACTTTAGCTAAATCAATTTATAATGATGTCGAGATCAACGCTCATTTTCAGAAGAAGATATGGAAATGTGTTTCGGATCCTTTCGATGAAATGCATATTGCAAAAGCAATTCTTGAATCTGTAAGTGGTTCTTCTACTGCATGTAATTTTAAAGAATTGGATAACGTGTTAAAAGAGATAAATGCAGTTCTCAATGAAAAAAAGTTCTTACTTGTTTTAGATGATGTTTGGAATGAGAGTTACAGTAAATGGAAGGAATTGGAGCAATGTCTTACATGTGGTTCACTAGGAAGTACAATTCTAATAACAACACGTAAGAAAAAAGTTGCTGAAGTCATGGGATGTGATCCGGAGAGTATATACAATGTAGGACTTTTGAAGGAATGTTGGTCAATAATTAGTCAAATTGTGGGGGATTGTCAAAAGTTGGAGAGCATTGGTAGGAGAATTGCTGATAAGTGCAAGGGTTTACCTCTTGCTGCTACCACTGTAGGAGGTCTCTTACGCTTTAAGAAATCTGAAAAAGAATGGCTGAGAGTCTTGAAAAAAAAAGAATGGGAAGGTGAAGATATCTTGGGTCCTTTGAAACTTAGTTATTATGATTTGCCATTACCATTAAAACAATGTTTTAAATATTGTGCTATCTTTCTCAAAGATTCTATAATTGAAAAAAGAAGATTGATTGGGATGTGGATGGCTCAAGGTTATTTAAAGGGAAAGGAAAAGGATGAAGATTTAGAAATGGTTGGTGAAATTTATTTTGATAATTTAGTTGCACGTTCTTTGCTCCAAATTTCATCCGATGATAAAGATTGTTATGTGTTGCATGACATGGTGAGTGATCTAGCCCAAACATTTACAAAAAATGAGTGCTTGATTATAAAAGTCCTAAAAGATACAGAGTTGAATGGAAATTCTTTACATGCAGATGCAAATGTTCGTCATTTGACTTTGACGATCGAAAATGATGCTTCATTTCCTATGTCTATCTATGGTCTCAACAAATTACGCACTTTGATCATTCAATTCGATTGGTATGAATCATCACTAACTATTGTTGACCTTGAGGGTATATTTGATCATTTGACATGTCTAAGGACTTTAAACCTTAGGGGTTGTGACATTAAAGAAGTTCCATCTTCAATAAATATATTAGTTCATCTCAGGTGGCTTGACTTGTCTGAAAATAGAAATCTAGAGAAGTTACCAGAGACTTTGTGTGAGTGTTACAATTTGCAGACATTAATTCTTAACTGGTGTCCGAAGCTGGTGAAATTGCCTCAAAAGATTGAAAAACTAATCAACTTGATGTATTTGGATATTAAGGATTCTTGTAAGATAAAATATCTTCCCAAAGGAATAGGAAATCTATGTCTTCTCAGAGACTTGACTGTATTCATCATAAGCGTGAATGATGATGAATCATTTTCGATTGTTGGTATGGAGAAGTTGAATAATCTTAGAGGCATTTTGAAAATAAGGGGGTTGGGAAATGTGAAAAACCTAGAAGAAGCTAGACAAGCTCAACTTATGAAAAAAAAAAATGTCACTGATTTGAGTTTGAGTTTTGATAGAGATGATGTGCAAGAAGATAGAGATGATGTGCGAGAAGATGAGGAAGAGTTACTTGAAGCTTTAGAGCCACCTTTGGATTTGGAAGTATTAAGCATAAAAAAGTATGAAGGCAAAAGGTTGTTCCCAAGTTGGACGATGAAGTTGAATCTACTCAGAGAACTTAAGCTTCAGAACTGCTTGCATTGTGAGGAATTACCTCCATTGGGTAAGTTGTGGTGCCTTGAAAAGTTGTACTTACAAAATATGGGAGTGAAAAAAGTGGGTGTTGAATTTATGGGAATAGAAAAAGAAAAAGATTCTTCAATGTCCTTCGTATCATTTCCAAAATTGAAAGTACTTCAATTTTGGACTCTTTGGGAATGGGGGGAGTGGGATGACATTGATGAGGAGATAATTGCAGTTATGCCATGTCTTCAAGAACTCGTTATGCCATGTCTTCAAGAACTCACTATCTTTTCCTGCCCAAAGTTGAAGAAATTGCCGTACAATTTATTGTCATCAACTATCACCAGGCTCCAATTATTGGATATAAAATACAATGATGCTCTTCAACAAGATATCGGAAAGTACAAACTTTCTCAGATTCCTCCTCTCGAAATTATATCAAGGTATTTGATTCTTTATCACATAATTAACTGTTTTTAATTATATTCTTATTAATTTTTCTTTAGTATTAACTCTTTTTTTTATCAAAAATATATTTAAGGCATCAATTACATAATATATATTACATATATAATTACTTTTTTATTTGAAAATTATCAAAATCTACTGTTATAATAAAAAATTAAATATTCAAATGTTTTTCTAAACAATAATTTTAATATTTTTTCATAACTTAAGCATTATTAACCTTCCAATTATTTGTTGATATGCGTGTCAAGTGACTGGAAGAGTTCGCATGGTACTAAAAAGCGCCAAGCCACCGTTGTAAGTTGTTTCCTTGCTATTGTCTTTTCCTATGTAATACTTGCCATTGACCCTCTTCTCAAAAGTTGGTTTCTCTTATTCATTTAGTTGCAGTATTAGGTACATTTAGTTGCAGTATTAGGTACGAGGAGCCGTTTAATCTTTATTTTTGTTTTCAGTTCTCCAACAATGTCAGAAAAAGAAGAAGATGAATAGTGACTGTTCTCCAATTTCCCAAGTACCAGAAGAAGAAAAGGACCGAGACTTTGGACAATTTGAAGAAAAAGACAGAAGGATGGCATTAATGGCAGGGAAGAGAAACTGTTCATGTTCAAAGATAAAATAAAAGCTTTGTTAGAACTTATGAATTGTAAGGTTCAGAAAGATTGAAACTTTGATGATGTGTGCGAATTTATTTGGGTTAAACTGGATTGAGGTTCTATTTTATCATTAGAATGAAAATTCTTAATGTTTTTATGGTTTTTAGTTTAATTAATAATTCTTTTAATATACCACATTTAATAACTTCGAATTTGACAAAAATGAAATATTCTAATTATAATAACTCTCCTCAAAATTTGGACTTCTAAAATATGTTTGAAACTCGACTAAAAATATAAGACTCATGATATAAAATTCTTATATACTTTTGATAAATAACTATCTTTAAGAAATTTATGTTTGAATTAAATTATGAATGAAAAATTAATTAAAACTAATAGTAAAATAAACTGTAAAATATAATGAACTATATATAAAATATCAAATATATTGTAACATGTGTAGACCTTAATTAATAATAATTTAATTGTGTAAATTGTCATTTTAAAATTTTATTATTTAAAATTTTTATAAATAAATAAAACATAAATTGATGCAATTTTTTAATTGTTTAAAAATATAAAATTAAAAAATTTAAACAATAAATGTTATAAAACGCCTAAAAACATTTCAATATGAGAAAATAAAATAAAATATTATCTATATTGATATTACATATATTATGCTGAAGGGTCTTAACTCTGACTTAGATAAAGCCTTAAATTTCTTCATGTTTTTATGATTATACTTGTCCGTTATTTAATTAGAATTCCTTCTAATTATTAGCATTACTATTATAAATATTATTATTATTATTATTATTTGTATTTCTATCAGTATTATTATTTCTTTATTCTTTTTGCATGTTGACTAATACTTATTTCATGGTTTATTTACTAACTTTATATATATTTATATGTATTTTTTTTTAACTTTTTAACCTCAACTTACATCACTCTTTTATTGTCACATTTGCATGTGAGTTTACCGAAAATAGCCTCTCTATTATGTAAAGGTAAGGTTGCATACCATCAGTCCTTCTCAGATTCCGCTTTATTGCGAGACTTCGAACTGAATGTAACGATGATATGATGATATTACATATATTAATGACTATATATGCCAGTGAGTCTACGTTTTTAATTGTTGAATACGTGCATGAAAAACTGGAAAACAGGCCTGTTCTGTTTGCTCTACATCAAATCCCAAAAGGGTCACCACCTTTAACTCTAAATTCAACAAATATTGCCTTTTCGTACTGATGTTGATGAGTTCTTTGTGATTAAATGTATGCCTCTGTGAACAAGGAAGACTCTGATTACTTGATCTTTAAAATATAAGCAAATCAACTGTATAAAGAAACTGAGATTTCTTTTCATCTTCGCAGGACTAATTATTAATCACTTACTCTCTACAATAAGACAGCGACTAATAAAACCTAAGAAAAAAGGATAGCAATGAAATAGCAACCGAAATTATATTAGAACGAATGAATTGAATTAAATCGTCAAGTCCATTCCTTTTTTCACCTGGAAATTCCATGGGATCTTAACATTCTACCTACCTCAATCAATACTAAACCAACAGCAAAAGGAAAGGGCAGGCCTAAAAACAAGAGAACAAATCAATGAAAGCTGACAGAACAGAAGCGACAAAAGAGGAGGAGGTTAAAAACGATAGCTGTAGGCATGAGCAACGCATCCCTAGTGTCCCATTACGTACATCTCTGTTTCTATACTGTCAACACCTGGGTCTGAGTCTGCAACTGTAGTTGATTCTGAATCTTGCGCAGGTGATGAATTTGGCGCTGGAATGGAAACTCTATTGACAACCTTGTATGTATCGTCAAAATCATCGTCGTCATCGTCTTGGGCGTTGCAACTCTGGGGGTTATTAGGGTCACCTATATCACCACAAGTAGCAGACGTTACCCTTATGAAGAGTGGGCAAACCAGAAATGCAATGAGGCAAATTTTGATGAACCCTTTTGACCTTGCCATTGTTGACGGTGTTCTTTGTAGTTAGAGAAGGTGATATAGCTAATTAGTCTCTGATCACAATTGATGTAAGTAGCCTGAGACAGTGGTTGTTTTGTTATGGTTCTTTTGAGGGTCGACTCTCGAGTGTTGTGATATAAAGACTACTATCATGATAGATTTGCTATTAATAAGGAGTACTTGTGTGATTGTGGCCTCGAGGAGCTAGTCTCTAGGCAACTGATATTCTAAAGCCGAGAACTTCGCATGGTCTAAATCCATGCAGGCTAAATAGCCTGATGTGGCATCCCTTTGCCCTGACTCTAAGAGTGAGATTCGCATGGATCGCATTTCTCGCATCGACCTACTACTAACAGGTCTTCAGTTCACTCCATATACATGTATTCCATCTTTCTTAACAAACTTTGCCGAATTGTCTTTCATTGAGAGACCTCCCCTTTAAATAGGGAATAAACTTGATTATACATACCTAAAATATCAGCTAGAGGATTAATACTCCTTAAATAGACAGATTGACTAGCTAGCTAATTAGAGAAAGCTATTTACATAATAATTACAAATATATGTAACGGCTATATACGAAAGTAGTGATTACAAAGAAATAATGACTATACTAACATCCCCCCTCAAATTGATGCTGCACGATCAAGAAGCATCAATTTGCCAACAAGAAATTGATGGCGTTGTCGAGTTAAAGATTTTGTAAATACATCAGCAATTTTAAGAGCAGTAGAAACATGAGGAAGCGAAATGACACCTTGATCTACAGCTTCCCGGATAGAATGACAGTCTACCTCAATATGTTTAGTACGCTCATAGAAAACTGGATTCGTAGCAATTTGAATAACACTGGTGTTGTCTGCATAGAGAGGAGTAGAATGTGACTGAGGAAAACCAATTTCAGCAAGTAACCCACGAAGCCAAACAATCTCAGAACAAGCAGCAGACATAGCCCGATATTCAGACTCAGTAGAAGATTTTGAAACGCGATCCTGTTTCTTACTCTTCCAAGATATCAATGAGTCTCCAAGAAACATACACCAACCAGTGACAGAACGACGAGTATTTGTCAAGAGTTTAGATAAAAACTGGTTTGTGTTTTATTGTCTTGTATTACATCCATACATACAAGAGAGTATATATAATACAAATATCAGATCATAAAGTATCATATCCTAAAGTATCAGATCAGATCGTATAATTGAGGATTTGTTTGGTTATAATAGTGATAAGTGCATATTTGTCTAATATTTATGTTTTAATTATTCCCTTTTATTCCTCTTGTTGATTTAATTTTTGGGACTTAATTTGATTTAATATTTCCTTGAAGGGATTTAAGTTGACTTGCATGTTAATGGAGGAAATCAGCGTTTTGTTCAGCAAAATTAAATTGAAGCGGGCACGTGTAACCAGGAGAGCAAATTAGCATCAGATGGGCAATAGGTCACGCAACAGTGTGAGGAGGGCATTTTAAATTGTCAAAACCATCAACAAGGAGGTGGCGTCGACTTGAGTCAGCAGGCAAGTGGGGACGCCCCAACAGTGGATATAAAAGAATTCAACAATTAAAACCAAGTGATCACGCTGGAGGACAAGGGCTAGAGCCAGCAGAACGTGGACAAGCATAGGGGAGTCACGCATAAGACATATGGAGGCAAGTTAAATGGGAGAGCAACGTGGCAGCCCAAATCAAAGCCTTTGGTCAATTGAAAAGGGCCCACGTTGTTTAGGAAAAGAGGCCATCAAGAGGGGGGCCCACGGCAATTTAAAAAGAGAACACAAACCTAGGAGATAAAAGGGAGGTGACGGCAACAAGATGGGGGTTCCTTCTTTTGGTCTTTTGGGGGATTTTCGGTGAAGCAAGGGTGAACGATACCAAGGGGAGCCGCCAGGGAGTAGCATCGGCCAATTCCAGATTTCCTTTTTATTAGTTCTTTTTCTTTTCTTTGTTATGGAGACTATGTTAATTAAGAA
>JANVCQ010000230.1:37554943-37580700 GCA_025531925.1 Erythroxylum plowmanianum
TTGTTTCTTGGCCTAATCCGCCCCAAGTCCCAACTACTACACGCCCCCTAAGACTGCCCATCTTCGCATTCCTCAGGAAAAAGTGTATATATGCCAGAAACAGTGAGTCTACGTTGTTAATTGTTGGATACGTGCATGAAAACTGAAAGACAGGGTCTGTTCTGTTTGCTCTGCATCTTTTCTAGTTCAAATCTCAAAAGGTCATCACCTTTAACTCTAAATTCAACAAATTTTGCCTTTTCCAGACGGTTACTTGATGGGTTCGTTGTGATTCAATGGATGCTTGTGTTTTGGGTGTTCTTTGCACATATGGAGCTTTCCAGATTATGGCTTTGATGGGTAGGAGGTGACCTCTCTGTTTCCCCTACTTTTTTTGTTTTGTTTTAACGTTTGGATTTAATGAAGATTATTTTGGCTATTCTGTGATAAAAATGTAAATGGGGATTTGTTGATTTTCCTTCTACTGTTTGATTGTTGATGTTTTTGTTATGTGCCATTGCTCTCCAATTTGTGTTTGCAATTTCCATTGCCTACTTGAGATGTGGAACTAATGCTTATTGTTTCAATTTATGAAGGTCTCTGTCTTTATATTTGCTCGTGATTCTCTATTGAAAGATATTAGACAGTCAGCAAAGGATTAGCCGAAGTTAAGAAAGAAGTAACAGGCTTCATGAAAAAAATAGGGTTGTAGAGCAGATATCCAGTCCATCAAACAAACAAAAGAATTAACAGGTATGCTTATCTTAACTAATATGTTCTTTGCTTCCGTTAAGTTACACTTTATATTTCCTTTTCGCATGGATGCTTCGTACTTATAGCGCTTTTTTCTTTTGATGTTATGCTACTCTGATAAAATTTTAGTCATAGGCTCACATTTAAATCCTTTTGCATGTTCCTCGCTCTATCTGGGTAGCAGTGAGTATATAACTTAATTACAAAAAAGTGAAGGAATGTTCTTTTACTGTAGTGTAAGCTGCAACTGAAGTTGGATTTACGAGTGCAATTCAAATCTTGAGAGTCATCCTTCTTAGTGTGCACATTAATTGCTTTAAAGCCCTATGCTTTGTCATACTAATGTATTACAACGGTTCTTTGCGTGCTCTATATGCAATTCATGGATATGATGAAGTGGGAAAGGCTAGGCTTCATGTAACTAAATGATATGTTCTATTGGTATAAATACCAAATGGATCGTCTCAGTGAACAGGGAAGTCTGTGATTACTTGATTTTTAAAAGATAAGCAAATCTAATGTATAAAGAAATTAAATCACTAGCAACGATGATAACAAGTTGAAATTGAAGTTGCAGCTGTATTAATATGCCATCCTCTCACTACATTATATGGTTATGTGATTGAAGACATGAAAAGAAGATTTCTTTTCTTCATGTCATGCCTCATTCGACAATTTTATCAAGACGAAGAATATAATTTCTTCTGTAAATGTTCACTTGCTGTAAACTGAAGTGATGATGTGACAAATTTACTCAAACCTCCTGGACGTACGCCTTCTCTGTCTTCTTGTAGTTTACTTATCTTGCCTTTGCATGACCTGTTAGACCATCTAGAATCTTGCATTTTGATGAGTTACACTAGATATGCCTTGACTTTAGATACTGAGCACGTGTTAATTGGTTATTTTCTCTAAATCCATATAGGCCTTCTTTTGCAATGAAGTCCCCAAAAAATGATGACACTGACCTGGAAGGCGGTAAGTTGGAAAAGGCTAGAGATAAAACTCCACATGGTAGCACAACAGCTAATGTACACAATCAGGCCTTGTTGTCTGGCCTTGCATATTGTATTTCCTCATGCAGTATGATCCTGGTGAACAAATTTGTGCTTTCTGGCTATAATTTCAATGCTGGGATATCTTTGATGCTTTATCAGGTAATTTTTGAAGTTACAAAACAGTAGGAACTCTGACAATGACTGTATTAGAATTGCTGAAATGCTATCTACTTTCAGAATTTTAAAGCAGATTGGAATATCTTTGTTATCTATTTTTCTTCTTTTCTCTCTCTCTCTCTTTTTTTTCCTTATCTCCTCAACAAATTTTGATTTCTAATTAGCTGAAATAGCTCAACATATCTTTTGCTTTTGTGCAGAATATGATATCAGTGATGGTTGTGTCAGTGTTGAGTTTACTTGGTGTTATCTCAACGGAACCTCTGACGTGGAGATTGATTATAGTATGGTTGCCTGTGAATGTTATATTTGTTGGGATGCTCGTTACAAGCATGTTTAGGTACAACTTTTTCTTTATTATTCTTTTAGAACCTTTTTGATGCTCATTCCTTTCACATGTAATGTAAAGGAATAATTGAGGAATATGTGCTTTCTATTGAGGAATAACCAAAGTCTTTAAGGAGCCTCCTTGTGCTAGAAAAATTTTGTGATGTTCAGTGTATTTTGATTTGTATATATAGACTAGGAATTGACAAGCTGGCCCATTTTATTGCTACTATAGAAGTTTCTTTTGAAACAATACTAGATATTCTTCTTGGATTGTGGAATGTTTCATACAGATTAGGTGTTCCTAATCATTTCACTAAATTTTCTTATCATTTTTGTATTTTTTTATCTATTTTCATACTGCTAAACTTTACTTTGTTCCTTTTGCAGTTTGAAGTACATCAATGTTGCTATGGTCACGGTACTGAAGAATGTAACAAATGTAATAACAGCAGTTGGTGAAATGTATCTTTTTCATAAGCACCATGACAATAAAGTATGGACTGCATTGTTCTTAATGGTATGTTCAACTGTACGATTTGAGTTTGTGATCACAAATGATTGCATACATGGTTGGTTTGCAAGTTGCATTTTAGTGGCACTTTTTTGTGGATTCTTTACTTTCTTACTGAAGAAATGAGACAGGTTATGTCTACTTGGAATGGTTACTGTTACCTTTCAATGAAAAGCCAATTGAGCATTTCCTGAAGAAAAAAGTTGATGGAGAAAAGATTAAAGGAGTCTAATGTTTCATGAGAAAAGGATGGGAGCAGAGAGTTAATGAAAATTTTCTTTATTTACCTCTATGTTCTGGGCATGAGATAGTATTAAATGAGTACTCAGAATCTTGCAATGATTCTTTTTGATTGTCACATTCTTGTGTTAGTATGGATCTTGGGAAGAATTTGGCAAATGGAAATGCCTTATGGGAGACAAACTCAAGAAATGTGTCAACTTATAGATTAGTCTTATCAGTTGACTTTTATTTCCCCTTGGATTTACATAGACTAAATAAATATACAGTGTAGAAGGATGGAAATATGGTTCAGTGTTTTCAAAGGTATGTGTCTTCTTTGCTTTCAGTTTGCTTTGTTTTGGTCATAGAAAGATATTTAATATGGTTTAGAGAGCATAAATCTACTTAGATTCCAGAGCTTTTGGACATGTCTGCAGCTACACCCCCATTGGTTGATGATTTTCTAAATCTTAATGATACTATGCACTGAGATAAATTCATAAACCACTTCGATTTCGTGATTTTGCCAGTTAACAAACGTTGGCTTTGTTTTATGCAGATAATTTCAGCTATTTCTGGAGGGATTACTGATCTTTCCTTTCATACCGTTGGATATGCATGGCAGATTTTGAATTGCTTTCTAACTGCATCTTATTCTGTAAGTTTGTCTAGACGTTGTACTTCTACTTTATGCAAACTAGAGCCCTTGTATAGTAGATTCCAATGTTTGACTTCTACGTTTTTATGTGCTTCCACATGATGTTTATGGACATTGATCGGCATGTTTTTTCAAATGAAATCTTTTTAATCTGATGCTTATCAGCTTCTATTTTGTATATCCAATCTTTTTCTATATCCCTTAGCCAACCGCAAGGGGCAAGCTTTTACTAGATATTTGAAACTCCAATATGTTGGCCAAATCAAAATTTCTGTATCCCAATACATTAAAGACTTTGACTTTCTTAGTAATGATAGTTTTGTCGAAGTCAAGTTTGTAAAACATGGGTCTATCTTGTCTTAACTAACTCCTCTATAGAGCCAAACTTTTGGGTTCAAACACTTCAATTGTGTAGCTGCTAGTGCTTCGTGTATGTTGATGAACTAAGCCCTCATAATTACTGTTTCAGTAGTAGATTGGGATTCGGAGAGCTTGTTCATATTTATCAAATAGGGTTGTTCAACTTGCTTTTCTATTTCAACTCTCTTGTAGCTGATAGATTGTATTTCTGTTGTCTTGTTGCTACAGTTGACACTACGTAGGATAATGGATACGGCAAAACAAGTCACAAAATCTGGGAGCTTGAATGAATTTTCAATGGTCTTGCTGAATAATACTCTTTCGTTGCCTTTGGGCATAATACTTATTCTTGTTTTCCATGAGGTGGAATATCTCTCTACAACGTGAGTCCCCACTCCTGCAAATCTCTATCTTTGTTTCTGTCTGCATTTCTGGATGTTGAGTGTGTACTAAGCATGAAGAATGTGCCTCTTTGATCCATATTATTCAGATCGATGATTATCTGAAACTACGGAAGGTTACAATGAAACTAGCTGGTCCTCATGGGTATCTGTTTTTGGGTATTAGGAGGCACAGTATACCTGAGTAACAAAACAGTTGATAGCCCTTGTCCCCTTGCCTAATCTCCCAAGTCTTCCTAATTCCAGTGTCTAGTGCCTTATAATCCTGAGATCCTCTGACACATCACATTCCTTTTCTACTCTCTGGATTATGGTAACAGAGAATATGGGTTCTAATGACTTGATGAACAGTACAGCTCACGTTTTGGAGCTTATCATTACAAATTTGTTTCAAGTTTGAAGCTTGACTATGCTGATACTGTTTATCTTATTGAATCTCATGGATCGTGAAACAAATTGACAGACCACTTCTGAGGTTACCTGAGTTCTGGTTGGTGATCACACTGAGTGGATTTTTGGGCCTGGCAATAAGCTTTACTTCCATGTGGTTTCTTCATCAGACAGGGGCTACCACGTACAGGTATGACTGGAATTGCTTAAGGTGGAATGCAGATGCATCTATTGCAAGCATTTTTCATGACAAATATACTTCCTTTACAGCCTTGTAGGTTCACTGAATAAGATTCCCCTATCTATTGCTGGAATCTTTCTGTTCAAAGTACCGACCAGTCTGGAGAACTCAGCAAGCATCTTGTTTGGTTTGTTCCTTCACTGGCTAAAGAATGATTTGCATACACAAATACGGATACGTTTACGTTATTCTAGTTTTTGTTCTGAGGTCTTGAATATACTTTTCTTTGACTAACAAAAATACATGCATTCAACAGGTCTTTTGGCTGGGGTATTTTTTGCTAAAGCCAAAATGCGTGAGAGATCTTAGTCCGGACAATCTGACTTGTAAAGAATACACACCTTTTGTAGACTTGTACACACAGGTATATGCAGTTGTTATCCTTATTGGGGCATTGATGTTGGCATGTGAGCTTTAGTGGCAGAAACTGTGAACAAGATATGTTACAAATTCTTGAGAGTTCTGATCTGTAATTTAATGAGCAACTCAATTTCCCATGATAATGGATGTCCTAGATTTTAGGAAGGCTAAAGCTGAAGTCTTGTACTTTGCATTCATAAGTTGTGCAAGTCTTGAGTTTCTGGAAACAATCACTTCAGTCTGGAATGCATTTGTTTGAAATGGCTGTGAAATGAGATATGCTTTGGTTTTATGATAACACCCCAGGTTTAGCCATTTCAGTCCTGTATTTTCTATTATTCAATGGGAATTTTATTGGAATTAGTATTCAAGAATCAGGAGGAAAAATATATATGATACCACAGAGATGCATAAGAGTTGTGTTTTCCGAGCAAAAAACGCCAGAACGAGACGTCTTTCGCTTGAAGATCTTAATATACATCAACTTTCAGTTGGTAGTTTAAGGTTTGGTACCCAGTTGGAGCATATAGCTTCCACTAGATTTATGTGTATGTGCTGTCTTCTGAGGTGGGATTTCTGAGTCTGCTATGTCAATGAAATCAGGTTGACTATTTGGTACCCAGTTGGAGCATATAGCTTCCACTAGATTTATGTGTATGTGCTGTCTTCTGAGGTGGGATTTCTGAGTCTGCTATGTCAATGAAATCAGGTTGACTATGCCCTTACTTCCTGCGAACAGTCTTAACAAAAGTTGAAACATTTCTTTGTATAGTTTATCAGTTTTCTCAAACATATAGGAATGGTGAATGACCCGAACTCGAGTGAATGGACAAAAGTTTGAATTGATTAGATTGAGGACTACCAAACTATTTAAGTTAGGTTTGAACCAAACAACTTGAGTCTGATTGGACTGAAATCTAAAAAACTCAAATCAAGTTCAAGTAATAAATAGTTCTACCTATTGTCAACCTTGTTAGCATATAAGAAAGTGACATTGAAGTGAACTTTGATAGTCAGAATAAGTTCACACTTACCAAAGACTAGTTTTGGGAAGTATGGTAACAAATACATGAAATTGACATCAGACCAACCTTCCAATGTTCAAATTCAAGTATGTAATGATATTAAAATGAAGCTTATGTCTAACATTATCCTTTTTGAAAATTATGGGAACAAAAACATGAAATTGACATCAAACCAACCTGCCACTAGTTAGTTCAAGTATATAATGATATTAAATTGGAGCTTATATCTAACATTTTCTTACTTTTAGGTATTAAATTTTAAAAATACATAATAATTTATAAATTATGTATTTTAAATAATATTTAATTCAAATTTTATTTAATTTTTGACACTTAAATAAATCACGATCTCATTTTAACCACACGAAGGAACAATTAAAAATAAGAATTTAAGCTTAATATAAACTAATTAATGAAATGATATTATCCATTGGAAATTGTGTTCATCAACTTTTTGACTACCACAAAAGTGAGTGAGTGTGATAGTCCAATATGGCGATTCACAAAGCTTCTTGGTATTTCACATTTAGTTTCATACAATTCGCTTTTGTTGTCGGCAATCAATATTGAAGGAATGGCGTTTTCATGTGTCACGTAATACTTTCAAAGTATTAAAGCTTCTAATATCATACATATACTTTCCAATATCTTAGAACATAATTATAATTAAGTAGGATGACAATGAATCGAATAATTTAGAAAAACTTTGTTTACGGGTATGTTTTATCAAGTTTGTTCGAGTTTTGGACATATTTAAAAACTTAAAACCTATTTATTAAATTAAATTTGAGCTTTTTTAATTCTAATAAGTTTAAATTAATTTATTGAAAATATAGAAACAAAATAATTAAGATTAATTATATATTTCAAGTCAAATATATTTACCAATGAAACAAACTTAGTACTTGTTTGATTAGGCTTTTGGTAAGTTAATAAGTACTTTTCTTCATCACAAAAACCTTTTTTTAAATGGTTGTTTGGCTGTAAAATAAAAAAGCACTTATTTAATAGATATGACTTTTTTAGCAATCAAAATACAGCTTTTTAAGAAACTCAAATTTGGAGATTCTCAAAAAAGCCTCTCAAATGGCCTTTTCAGGTAGATTCTTCAGATTAATTAATGAGTCTATTTTTAGTCCCTTTTATCCTTATGTTTTACACATAAATTTTTACAATACCCACAAACTCATCTTCCCATTTATTATGTATTTAACTATTTACTCAACTTGAATTTTTTTTTAGATTTATATAATATTTTTGGCTTTGTTATATGTTTTAATATTTATTGTTGATATTAGTTTACTTAAGTTATAATCCATGTAAAAGATTTGGTTAGATATATTTTCATTTATGTTTCATATGATTTAAAATTATATAATAATTAATATATTGTACTTTGTATATTGTTTAATATACTTTAAATAATATTTATATGCATAAATAATTTTTATTACAAAATAAGATACAGTTAAATTTAAAAATACTTTTTTATTTTTATATTATCAAACAGTTTATTGTATGAAGCTCTTTCAAAAAAACTCTTTTTTTTAACGACAATCAAACAGTCAACTGACTTATCAGAAAAGATCTACAGAAAAAAAATCTCCACTGATAGAAGCTGTACTAGTATAAGCTCAACCAAATAGAGGCTTAAACTTTGTTAATGCATTTAATTTATTAATTTTAAGTCAAATTAATTCGATTTATACTTCGTTATCATCCTTAATCATGTTAGGCACATCGGATAGTAAAGTCCTCGTCATCAGCAAGTTTAGAAGTGTGCACCATTTTCTTCTAACTATAAAAGTTGAAAGGGAAAAGGAAAGTGAAAGCATCATTGATAATATCCTCAACCCTAGAAAAAATGGAAGCTTTTATATATCTTGGATGAAGAACATAAGAGTGAACTCTATCCTTAACTAATTCTAATTAATGGATTTTCCCAATTAGCATCTTCTCCTTTAAAAAATAAATAATTATATGTTTTATACAATTTACAATTGTACAATTAACCACTAATTAAGGAATGTGTTGCGCCACCAACATATAAGGTTTGCAAGATGGTACGAATCCATCTAACTTAATATGGATTTGGTCAAATCTGAAAACGACATCATTTTAACTTAAAGTTTAATTATATTTTAAATAATTTAACTGTTTAGATTAATCTCAAAGTTAAACAGCTTAAACTCACACATGGTTTTTCATTATCTCAAGCTTTTTGGCTTTAGGAATTATGACTAATCCTTAGGAAAAGACAATGTCAGTATTACCAAATCAGCTAATAATTCCAGTAGTTTTTCTTTTCTATACTATTTCAACTCTCTTTATTTAATCCATACCTTAATATATACTTGATTAATTAATTAATTACGGCATTGCACATTTCTTCTGAAACATGAATTCGAAGATACAAATAACAATCATGAAATATTAAAAGATAACATGTTCAGATCTTTCCCATGGTTCAAAGGATGTGGTATATGCAAGAAAAACTATGGAAATATTAAAAATTATAATTTACATCTATGTATTATTATTCAGTTATCATATAATTCATTACGTTATGTTTAATTAGTTTTTTATCTATTCATAATTTTAAAATAATGTCATATTAAATAAAAATAGATAAAAAGCAATATGGTAAGTAATAATTTTTAAAACATAATAATTAAAATAAAAAAGAAATTAACCTATAAAAGGTTATGATGTATCTAAAACAAATATATATATAGTGATTAAACATTTATTATTGATTTTCTCTCAAGTTAATTAACAAGTTGAACAAAATCATTGTCCCTCGCTCAATTGTTGAACAAATGTATATTCTATTCGAATTTTAATAGATTGAGAATTAATTATAATAATGTTTGGTGCTGATAATTATTATTAATAGAAGAAATTATTGAGTTTTAGTTAGAATTACTTATAAATAGTCAGTCATTTCAGTATCGTATTCATGTCTTAGAAGAGGGTGGCAAATGAAAATGGCATTCCAAATCGGGAATTTCTGCCAAATCAGTCCCAAGATGATTAGAATTACCTTTAATTCATACATGTAGGATAATCCTTTTTATGTACGATCATATAATTACATGATCATCTAATTGTCTAAAACTCATGGATAAGTGTGATCAATTATCACGAATCATGTGAAGAAGCTATTAATCTCTTTAATTATATATTAACTCAAGAGGTTCAAGAATAATTAAGTAGTAAGTGATTTGATAGATATAATTTGTTATCTTAAAATTAATAATATTGTCTTAAATTGTGGTTTATAAATTCATATCAATTCTGTGATTTATTATAATTATATGAGTTAATTATAAAAAAATATCAAATTTTATTCAAATTTAAAATATTAGTTAAAACTTTAAAAAGTATTATTGAAATACGTCAATTGTCAATTTTTAATCTAACGTTAAATTTTTTGTTCATGTGACGATCATGTCAAATTAATATTTTTGTCATGAAGTTGCCACATGTTATATTTGTGTTACGAGTGAATTATATTATTTAATAAATTAAAAATATCAAAAAATAATTATACACTTATTTGTAGGTTTTAATTCATAATAATTTTAGGGCGTTGGGTGTTATACTATTATTACATAATAAAACTTATACTTGGAACAAATAGATAGTCATGTAGTAAAAATATTAATTTAATATCACTCGTCATTCATATTAATAAAAAATTTAACGTTAGATTATTTTCACAAAAGATTGAAAATTAAAACAACTTATCGTAAACTTTTTAAAAGTTCGAACTAATACAAATTACACTCATATTATATATAATTGTTAATAACACTGTGATGTAATATATATTATCATAATTTAATACTTTGATCAACAATATATACAGTTTAAGAATACATTTCTTGATCAATATGTCATATAAGATATCTTGCAGACAAGAGAAAAGTGACTTCCCATCCACAAACCCTAGAACCAGATCAATTCCTTTCCAATTACTCACTATTCTTTCCTTTCTTCTCATGAGTTCTCAACTGATCTAGATTACCCTTCTCATATATGGTGGCTCTCTTTGTTTTTCTGAATCTAAGCTCCATCTTTCTCTCCATATATACATATACAGGAATTTATGGAGACTAATATAGGTAGTCGCTCTAGTAGTGATGGTGGGAAGATTAGTAGTCTTAGCAGAGGTCACTGGCGGCCATCTGAAGACGAGAAACTCCGGCAACTTGTTGATCAATACGGTCCACAAAACTGGAACTTCATCGCCGAGCATCTTCCAGGAAGATCAGGTACGTACATAATTGTAAGCTAAAGATGTTGATAGTCTTCATTTTTTTGTATCTCTCACTATAGCTTGCTTGATACTTGCTTATGTTCTAAGAAATGGGCTTATCTCTAAATTTCTCTATCTTTTTGGTTTCATGTTAATTTTGCAGGGAAAAGTTGCAGATTGAGATGGTACAACCAACTTGATCCCAACATCAACAAGAGGGAATTCACAGAAGAAGAAGAAAAAAGGTTATGGAATGCTCATAAGCTGCAAGGAAACAGATGGGCTTCCATAGCCAGACTCTTCCCTGGTAGGACGGACAACTCTGTGAAAAATCATTACCATGTTATGGTGGCTAGAATGAAGCGTCAAGGCATGGCTGCTTCATCTTTTTCTGCTAAGAGAAGTTCACGACATCTTCGATCCGATGAGCCATACCAAAACGCCGATTCAGGAAGCAAGTTAGGAGGAGGACTCGGGTCTGATATCTCTAGGGTAGGGTTACGAAATAGTAAGATATTGATCTCTTCATGTCACTCACCTTCCTGGACTCATAGTGCATCCATTGTTACTAACGAGTCATTAGGTTTTGATTCAAAGAGATGTCTGCAAATGAACGAACTTTATGATCAGGACAACACCAATTCTTCCTTATTACTTGGTCGCCATTTCAGACCCCATCTGCTCAGTTCTGAGAACCCTTTTGCATCGATCGCTAGTTATGATGATTGCTATGGAAGAAAGGAGATATCTCCAATGTCTTCGGAGCAAGAACAAGGGGATGATCATAACAAAATCACACAACAGGAAGTTCCATTCATAGATTTTCTGGGAGTGGGAGTTACTTGATAGTGCAGAATATCTCTCATGAATATGATCTTCTTTGTTCACTTTCAGAATCCTGTTTGTTACACAAATAAATTAGCTAGCTAGCTAGCTAGGAGGACAAAGCTAGTTCCAATTTCTTTGTGATTTCAGAACATTTTTGCATCTTCAGAATTTCATTAAATGTCTTGTATTGTCTTTAAATTCAGAAGTTCTAGTTTGTTTTACGTATATACTGCGCCTCCTCATGCATGGATATATAGTACATTTAGATCATCCTATGATCTCTAAGCTAGGCTAGAAAGAACTGTTGGCTGATTTTATGCTTTACCTAGAGAAAGGTACGTACCTTAAACTTGAACCATCCTTGATGATCCATAACCATCGAAGACATTGTGAACATACTACAATGGCTAGTTTAATTCAATGTAAGATTTTAAATTAAACTGAATTGTTATTACAATTTGTGTTCTTCTTTTGGTAATTATATTCGTATTATTAATAATTATTATAAATTGTTTATGATTGTGATATAATTTGCAATTCGTAATTTAAAACGTTGGTTCAATTTATAGTTTGAAATGTGAAACCTTGGTTCAAAGTCTAGAGTCTATGAATCTATGGTGATAGAGATACATCCTTTTTGTTGGTTAGTTGAAATTAGTTGATATGTTTCGATCGGAATATGGTGCACATGAATATAGGGAGCATGTGATGTGATGAAAAGACCATACAATAGCTCTTGTGAAGAAAATATAGACATGTTTCTATTTTGTATGATTATGGTTATTTTGGTTGGAGATATCAACTTAAATCTTATAAATTGAGAGTACTTAATTACAATTGAGGCTTCTGTCTTTTTATTCAGAATTAGTATTTAGCCTAAATTTAATCTGGTTCGTCCTAAAATTAAAAGTAATTGATTTTCAGTTAAATTTATATTTAATTTTTTAAAAAATTAAAAAAGTAAAATATAGAAATTCAATAATTTGAATATAATTTAGCTTCAAATTAAATACAAAATTATTTACAAAATAAAAATCGAATCTTCATTATTAATACTATTTTTCATTTTTTTCAAATATTGACTATTATCTATATATGACAATAAATATAAGTATCAAAAGTTATTATATAAGCATGAAAATATTATTTAACTCAACATGGTTAGCTAATTAATTGTTTTGCCTCCTAAGAATAAAAGTTAAAAGTCCAATTTATGAATTTTATTTTCTCCTTCACAAATGTTTAAAATTCACTTGTTTTTCAATTGATTCATATTTTTCCTTTTTCTTTTTTGCAATCCACACCTTAAAAACTATTTGATAAATACTTCTAGATTAATTATTTATGTTATTGTAAGGCAATTTCGATTTTACTCAAATTATTAATTTTAAGAATAAATTCAAAACAGTAATAATTTCTAACTAAACTAAAATAATTACAAAAATTTTAACTCTAACACAATATTTAATCTAAAAATCTCCCTTATTTACTATCAACTAATTACTAATTACATGTTAATATTGCACTTAATAACCAAACTTGTATAATTATAAAATATTTAGATTTTAACCAAAAATAATTTAAGAACAGAAAACTTTAATTAACTAATTAAACTTTGGGAAAACGGTGATGGCTAAATCGACGCCGTTTGGGCTTGAATCGAATGGTATGTGTAAGCGTAACTCTTTAGCTTATAAAAAAAATCTCCTAATATAGCTCCCTCTCTCGTTGTCACCTGTTTTTGGTCGTTACCGCCGCCGCCAACTTCGCCGTTTCCGTCGCCTTGCTCCGTCTCTTGAGTATGGGCTCAATCTTACCCAAGTTTCTGCATATACTTCTGTTAAGCTTTTGTTGAATTGCCTTTGATGTTGAGATGGAGATACATGTGTGTCTGTGCCAAAAGCTAAGAAATTTAATTTAAAGAATGCATTTTGATTCATAAGATGTACCCGAAATGGCGCGTTTAGTTTGTGGGCACCTTCTAATTCGAGTCTCGAGCGTGTTAAGCTTTTCTTTTTAGTTCTTTTTGCTCTTTGATTATGGCTGTGAAGTTCAGCTTTTGATATTTGCTTTGCCTTCGATTGTTTCTGCTCTTTTAGTGTTCACTAAAGCAGGTGAGAAGCTTGCAGCTGATGTTTAGTTTAAGTTTATGACACTCTGCATTCTGCTTCTTTCTTTCGGAGGACTTCTGTTCTGTTTTGTGGTTATAATCCTTATGTGAAGAATTTGCTGCAGGTACAACATGCCTGTAAATTTGAGATGATTTTGATGGGATACCAAGTAGCTGTGATACAGTGAAGATGGACATAATTGAATCTTTAGGTGATGTCCCTGTGCAAGATCCTCCACTGGAGGAGTTCTCTTCTGCTGATTTAACTTGGACCAAGTTTGGCACAGCTGAATACCATGACGATATAGCAATCATTCCGTATGAACGAGTTGACACATTTATTATTGGGGAGTGCTCTAATGTGGAATGCCCAACTAGGTTTCATATTGAAAGGGGAAGAAAAAGATCATTTGGCAGCTTGAAGGAGTACAAGGATGATGACTATTTGGAGTACAAGCTGTAAGGCTCTAAATATTCGACAGTTTTTTTCTCAATGGTAGTCGACGCTTTTTTGCATGCTTATACTTGTATGATCATCATCATCATTTCTTATATAAATCTCATGTTTAAAGTGGAGAGTGGTCACTAAAGATGCAATAAATGATATAAAGAAAAAGAAGAAGATGATAAAGAACATAGTTTATATTAGTATGCCTTGTCATCAATTCTATAGTCTTGATTTCTGTCTGTACCCATTCTTCAAATAAATTTATTTTTTTCCAACTATTATAATTTATCATTTGATCTTTTTAGATGGATATTTATCTTATCTTTACTACAGTTATCGATCGTTTACCAGAGTTTTGTGCTTAAACTAAGATTTTCTAATCACTTTGTTAAGGTATTGGTGTTCATTTGGTCCTGAAAACTATGGGGAAGGTGGAGAAATATTACCCAGTCGAAGATATCGACTCAACACTCGAAATCGTGCTGCTAGGCCTCAATCCATGCGTGGATGTACCTGCCATTTTGTAGTGAAGCGTCTATATGCTCGTCCTTCCATTGCTCTTCTTATATATAATGACAGGCGTCATGTAAACAAGTCTGGTTTTGTCTGCCATGGCCCCCTTGACCGAGACGCCATTGGCCCAGGGGCCAAGAAAATTCCATACATCTGCAATGAAATTCAACAGCAAACAATGTCTATGATCTATCTTGGAATTCCCGAGGAGAATGTGCTAGAAAAACACATTGAGGGGATCCAAAGATATTGTGGTTCTGATGCCAAAGTTAATAGCCTTGCTTCACAATATGTTCAAAAACTTGGGATGATTATAAAACGATCCACCCATGAGTTGGATTTGGATGATCAAGCAAGCATCAAGATGTGGGTTGAGCGCAACAAGAAATCCATTTTCTTTTATCAGGATTCTTCAGAAGAGGACCCTTTTATTCTAGGCATTCAAACGGAGTGGCAGTTGCAGCAAATGATTCGTTTTGGGCATGACAGTCTCATGGCAGCTGATTCAACATTTGGCATTAAGAGATTGAAGGTACATGTTTTCTAATTCCCACTTATAAATACCTTTTAACATCATATTTAATAGAACCTGACATCATTATCTTTTGTAATTGCAGTACCCATTGTCCACACTTCTTGTATTTGATTCAAGGCATCATGCTCTCCCTATTGCTTGGGTCATAACACGCAGCTTTGCAAAGCCAGACGTCACTAAGTGGATGAAGTCTCTACTTGATCGGGCTTCAAGTGTGGAGCCTGGATGGAGAATCAGTGGTTTTCTCGTCGATGATGCTGCAGCAGAGATTGATCCCATAAGGCATACTTAGACTTGCTTGGAATTTAGTTTTGAGTTAAAGATGTGTAACCATGAAGTGTGTTCTTACATGTGACTTTTACTTGTTCTACAGGGATACATTTGGTTGCCCTGTGTTGTTTTCCCTTTGGCGAATTCGTAGATCATGGCTGAAAAATATTGTGAAAAGATGTGATAATCTTGAAGTTGAGCAGGAAGTTTTCAAGTGTCTGGGAGATATAGTGTATAGTATATGGCATGGAGGTGATACATCGGCTGCATTGCAAGAATTAACTCGTGATTTTGTTGATCAAACTTCATTTATGGAATATTTTAGAGCCACTTGGATGCCCAAGCTTGGTTAGTCCTCTTTTCTCTTGTGTTGTAATAGTAGACATCCATACTTGCATCTTGTCAAGTCACAAAGTATTTCATTTCTAATAGTTTGTGTATATGTTAATTCTTTAACAGAAATGTGGCTTTCAACAATCGGCAGTCTTCCACTTGCAAGCCAAGAAGCATCAGGTGCTATAGAAGCCTATCATGTAAAGCTGAAGGCAAAGCTATTTGATGATTCACATCTTGGTGCCCTCCAGAGAGTCGATTGGTTAGTTCATAAACTAACAACTGAATTGCATTCAAGTTACTGGCTTGATCGGTATGCAGACGAAAGTGATTCTTTTCAAAATGTTAAGGAGGAATATATAGCTTCTACATCTTGGCACCGTGCAGTGCAAATTCCAGATTTGGCTGTCGCCTTTGATGATAAGGATCACATCTTTGCTAAAGTCCAGAGTCAAAAAGACAGCAATTTGACACATTTGGTATGGAATCCTGGTTCGGAATTTGCTTTCTGTGATTGCTCATGGTCATTGCAAGGTAACATTTGCAAGCATGTCATTAAAGTCAATATGCTCTGTGACCAGCGGCAACATTCTCAGCCTTCCATGTCGTTCCAGTCGTATAAAGCGATATTAACAGATCTATGGAGAAAACCAATGGATGATTCAATGTCCTTAGATTTGTCGATGGCTTGGACTCATCAGATGCTTGATCAGATTAAACAAATTGTTGAACTGAATAGTTCAACAGATATAGGGACAGTGGTGAATAATATGATGCCACTGAAATGGATGTGTAAGAAAGGCAGAACATCAGTTGGCATACCATCATTAATTCAGGCTCTTCCATCTACTTCCAGGAGTGGTTCAAAGAACACTGTTGCAGGCAAAAGTAGGAAGCGTAAAAGGTTGTCAAGATTGACATGGTAGCTTGAACTGTTTCAGGTTTAGGATTTCTTCACTGATTTAGAGTCCCTCAACCTGCGAAGTTGTTCGTCATCCAACTTCCTCCAATGTTAAGTCTCCTGAATCCTGATCTTAGTTCTTTTGACCAAAGATGAATATAGGCTTCACCAAAATGGGTGCCTTTTTAGTCAAGGCCATATCTAACTCTGAAAATTGCTGGGAGGGATGCCGTGAAAATTGGATTCAGAGCTGAATAATATTTTCATTCGCATTCAGGTGGCCCTTCTGAATCTGCTTCAAACTAAAAGGCATTTTTTTCAGTATATTGTTTCATTATTTTCATTATATAGTTGTTGTACTGTATGTACATAAACCTATGCTCCTCATTTTATCAAAAATTCAATTTTTCTTCAAGGAGTTAGATTGTGCAATGTTCAAACAAAGTAGCTTGTTTCTTCACCTTGTTGTATGAATATTTTCTTGTTAAATGGTCATCACCCCCTTGACAACTTGGAAAAATATTCATATCGATGACAAGATTGAGTCGTGTAATATAAATTTAGTCACACTATTTGATGAGTAAATTATTAATATTGTGGTTAAAATGTTGCAAAATCTGATTTATTATTATATGCACCGAAAATTTATTTAGCGTGAATAATAATAAAAGAGAAATATTCCTATATCCCACAAAATACAAAACCAAACCTCTAAATGTATACCATGTACACACTTTGATTTCAAAGTGGGTCCAAAACCCCAACACACCACACGCCAGACCTGCTCAAAACGAGCAAGAACCAACATAATCTGCCAATAGGAGTGAAGCAATCTTACCTTATCCACACCCCATCCACCAGTCTTTTCCAACACAATCAATCCATCTTCCACATCATCTCCTTCGCTATACTCACTGACCAAGCTCTCGTTGGTCTTTACCATTAGTCCCAGGTTTACTGAGGAAAGAAAAAGCAGGAAAATTAAACAATTACTTGGGTCAATGGCAGCTATGAACTCCAGTGTTTTGGCTTGCAACTATGCCATCTCAGGGACTGGATCATCAGAGCTCAATGCAAGGATTGTTTCAATACCTTCAGTGGCATCTCCTGTTGTGTCTGGTCCTAAGTTGCCAGTGATCAGAGCCCAGGTGAGTAAAGAATCCAAGGGAAATGAAGGAAGGAGAGCAGCTATGCTTTATCTTGCAATCACCCTTTTCACTTCAGCTTCTGCTAAAGCTGGGGTCATTGAAGATTACCTTGAAAAAAGCAAAGCCAACAAGGTAATCAATCTGTACGGTTCATGTTTCTACATTTCCTTGATTCTTTTAAGTCAAATGTGGATTGCTGGTTTGGTAGGAATTGAATGACAGGAAGAGATTGGCCACAAGTGGTGCAAACTTTGCCAGAGCATATACGGTTGAATTTGGATCCTGCAAGTTCCCTGAGAACTTTACTGGTTGCCAAGATCTTGCGAAGCAAAAGGTTCAGACTTTATATACACAATACAAGTTTTAGTCAAGTTGAATTTGTTGGTTTTGGTTGAAAAACTTCATGGATTTTGCTTTGATTGTTACAGAAAGTTCCATTCTTGTCTGAAGATTTGGCTTTGGAATGCGAAGGGAAGGACAAATATAAGTGCGGTTCCAATGTTTTCTGGAAATGGTGAAATGGGCAACTTTTCTCTCTTCCAGTGTCTAATCTTTTAAAACCTGTATCTATGTTCCAATGGAATTGGCTTCTGATTATATCTAATTTCTTAGTGTATCAATCCTCTCCATCTATCTCTTGATTCTTCTGATGCTCGAATTACTTTGTGTCATTTAGTAATAACATGTGAAACAAAGTAAGAAACCTGCCTGCAGATAGAGAACCAGTTTCGTGAAAAGTAATAACATTATCAGGATATTGCCAAAAGTTATTTCACCCATCAGAGACATGAACATTTATAGTTAACAAGCTAATGGGATTGCAGATTTTTATCAATAGATCCTTAATTTCTTGATGCTTTGCCCTCATATGAATCGGTTTCCCCATCTGGAGGAATGTGTTCCGAGTTGATTCTGAAGTATAAATGTTGAAGCTAGCCTCCCAGAAAGCCTTCTAATCCAAGAAGATGCATGCTATTACGTACACTCGATCGATGATATATCCAGTACACATCCAAAGAATAGCGGTTTATCTAATGTGCACTTCACTAATATCAACAAAAAGAAATGACTGTAGCATTCCTGGCCATGCAAGAGTTCTGACAATAAAGTCTTCAATTCAGGTGCCAGTAAGATGAACAGAATATGCGGTGAATTGCCTATAAAATGAAGAACTCAAACATAACAATTCCAGATGGTAATCTGACTTTTCTTTTCCAGTCCCCTTCTTTACATTCAAAGATCATCGAAACTCCAAAGCCAACATATCAGAATAAGGAAATTCTCCGAGCAGAAGATCGATGCCCTGAAGGCAAGTGAAAGCTGCACAAGGCAGTCAATATCTATCAAAGATATTAGTCCTGAAACTGCAAAGAATGGCCTTCTTGGTGCAGAAATATATAATGCAACTCTCAATTCTGATCAGGTACTTCTACTTTAAATTGGCTTCAGTTTGACCTCTTAAACTGGAGGCAACTGGAGTGATCCTTTGAAGTTACTGCAAATTCCAAATCCCTGTGACCAAATTCCTCAACAGGATGAAGATACATTGTTCTTTAATTCCGGACATGGCATTGGAGATACATTTTCCGCAAATCCGGAGACGAATTCGCAATGCCATGCTGCAGATGACTGCAGGCCCAGTAGGCTAATGTTCTTCATGCATATACCAGCAAATGGCGATTCCTCTATTCCCTGGATTGATGGGGCTTTTGATGAATTCAGACTAACCACATTACTAAAGAAAATACCCTTCACGTTTGGAACTGCATTTGGATCCCAATATTCATCGGGGTGATCGTTGGCGCCTCTGCTGAACCTCAAAGGAATCTTGACTCTCTCCATTCTTATATTTGTTATTGTGATATTTACTATATATCCTCCTCTTCCTTTATCAGTTTTTATTCTGACTCCAGCAGCTGAATCCCAAACATGCATATCTTCAACAGTTACATTAAATACTCCTCCAGACATTTCGCTACCGATTCCAACTCCCGAACAAGTCGGGGTGGTGCCTGAAACTCTTCTCACTATGATGTTAGAGCTTGGACGAGCCATTTTAATACCATATTGGTCCCAACCACTCTTTACTGCCACAAGATCATCCCCACTTTCAATGTAACAGTCTTCGATACATACATTGGTGCTTGAATCT
The DNA here is from genome assembly GCA_025531925.1 of Erythroxylum plowmanianum. Classification (NCBI taxonomy): domain Eukaryota; kingdom Viridiplantae; phylum Streptophyta; class Magnoliopsida; order Malpighiales; family Erythroxylaceae; genus Erythroxylum; species Erythroxylum plowmanianum. The sequence goes on from JANVCQ010000230.1 coordinate 37,574,848, forward strand.
GCATATAAACATTAATCTAACTTGTAATTCTTGCTTCAAGGAACTTTAGTATTGAAAGAACAAGAGAAGCAGATGGAAAGATTAAACAGGTACCTGGATCTATACCATCAGTGTTTGGAGCATTCAACGGAGCCAAGATTGTCATGTCTTTAACAACAACATTACTGGAACAAAGCACAGAGTTCATTGGTATAAAATAATGTGATTTGAGAATGTTAAAACAAGACGCGTGAAACCAGTTTTCAGAAACAATGTTCATAAGTTGATTCAACTTTTGGAATGATGCAAGGACCTGACTTGTTTTAAAGAGACATCTTAAACTTTCTAACCAGAAAATTCATTTACTGCAAAAGCTTTTGGAAAGGATAGAGATGGAGGAGAAACCTGCAGTAAACAGGATGTATAGTCCAGAAAGGAGAATTGCGGAAGGTGAGGTTTGAGATAAAAATGTTCCGGGAGTTCATCAGTTCTACGAGATGGCCTCTCGTGTGCTCCAATGTTCTGTTCCACCATAACTCCCACCACATCCTCCCTTGACCATCGATTGTTCCATTTTTTCCTGCAAAAAGAATAGAATCTGATCAATGTTCTTGAATTATTCATAGCATGAATTTTAAATTGTGATCCACAATTGCAGTTCCAGCTCGGACCTAGGAAGAACATTGATATATTAATTTCATACCAACCATAAGAACAATAGAAACATGATATGAATTAGGAGGCTTATAATGAAACTCTCTGTAGGTCAACTATAGTAAAATATATGAAGGCTACAACCAATGACATCTGGTTTCTGCTTGAAAAATTAAAAATGGAGATGCCTCCTTCCTACTTCCATATATAGAAGCTATCTTAATATAAAGAAATCGTACAAAAGGAAGCTAACTCCCAGACCTCGCATCTCAGCAGGATTCCCACTGAGACGTTTTTGTTGTTGTTGTCTATACAAAGGAGGCTAGCTAAAAGAGGAATGAATATACACCAGTACAAATGTAACAGGAATGAATATATGTGCCAACATAAAATTTGAAAGAAACACCCTCCAATATCCATTAACAAAGTCATTAGTGTGATCCAATTCTTTTTTTCTCAATTCTTATACTTCGGAAACTATCGTTTATCTCCTTATATTGTCCAGTTACCATACAAATCGAGTTTTTTGTCTATTCACAACTCCAAAATGTAGTATTGAAACTTGATAATTTTAATCTATGTGACGAATTCTTCCCATAAACTTTTAGCAAATAATCAGAAACTTGTGGACATAATTCGCATGACTCTTAGAATCAAGATGAGAGGCCAAAAATACCTGTGATGACAACATCAGATAGACCATTTCCATGAATAAGGCTGATATGCCTTGCTCCTAATCTCTCCCTCCCTCTTCCATAAGAAAGCAACGGCTCCACTAGAGGCCACTCCTTAGGGTCCTGCCATTCAACCACATTAGACTGAAGAATTCACTCACAAGAGGCCAGCAAATTTAACAAAAGTTGCAAGTCTTTTGTGGTTTATGTTCCGGACAAAACTGTTAATTCTCAAATACATCACAACCTTCATTTTGTGACACTAAATATTACAATCACAATCCTATGAAAAATATATGGATGATTATGAACCACAAGAACCAAAAATGGCGTCTTTAAGCACATTCATGTCTAGAGAAGAAGAGACAAATATAGGAAAAAGGAATCAAATCCGATGCTGACCTGAGAACCTAAAATAACGGCACCTTCCTCAAGGAATAATGTGAAATTACTGGTTAAATTAAAACTCCCGGTGAGCCACCGGCCTTTGGGCACATTCAGCTGCGACCCACCCCCGCCACCGAACTGTTGCATGTGTCGGACCGCTCTCCGAAACACCTCCGTATTCGACGTCTTGCCGTCACCGACCCCACCAAAATCCTCTATCGACATGACAACTTTTCTCTCCGGCAACCCTCCGTAGAACCTGACACAGCTTTTTCTAACTTCACCACCGGAAACAACGGCCTCCGAAGACGTGCCCCATAAAAACCGTGTCGGTTCAAACGTTGTGGTCGTGAGTTGAAGCGACAAGAGCGCTACAAGGGTGATCAAGACAAGAAGCGGAGACCAAGACAACCTCGTCACACCACCACCCAAGTTCTGTTTCTCGCAATCCATGCATGACAGACAGTTCGATCAAAACAAAGAAAAAAAAACTCCTGAAGATGCAATCTTTATGAAACGCGATCAAAAGAACCAACTTCGAAAGATGCCTGAAGGGTATCGAAGATTGTTCATTTCTTAGGTCAACGGATTAGGGTGTGAACGGAGAAGGTTCGCGTCTTGTCCCAGAAACAAAAAAGGTCGAGAATCGCAAGAAAGAGAACAAGAATCCGTTTTGCTCGGTGTGATTGTCGGGATAATAAGGGTCAGTTTCCAATGAGACAAGGACACGTTAACGGTATCAGATTTTCCATTGGAGGAGAAAGTTGAACAAGAAACGTTACCACTTGCAGAGGATTGGAGTTAAAGAAGATGAATATTGAAAACTGCACGAAGAAGACGACTTTCTTACTAAAGAAGAAGGAACAAAAAAAAAAAAAAAGGAGAAGACTTTCTCTTGATCACGAAAGGTGGTCGAATGAAGGCGGCATTCACGGGTGCATGTTTTTTTCTGTTTTTAATTTTAATTTTTATTTTAATATTACACAAAATTTTAAATTATTTGGTAAATAATATTATTTAAATATTTTGATTAAATTAATTAATTACTTATAATATTTTTTATTATTTTAAAATTATTTTATTAAATTTAATTCGGAGAGAGGATTCACATTGAAAGGTGGCAATATCAGGTTGCCGCTTGACACGTGGAATTTTTAGTTCTTCTTGAAGGACATAAATGATGCTTGGCGGACAAAGGGGACAAACACTTATGGAGTTCATAATTGAAAATAATCATAAGTGATCCAAAATTTTAATATATGGTTCAGTCGATACTTTACATTCTTAGAATGAATGAATTAAGGATGACATCGGGTCGGACCAGCTCTGATCAAGGGAAATTTTTGTAAGGGTTTAAGTTCGATACGAGATTAAACAAGTTCGAATCTCGTGACTCTAGTTCACTCGGTTAAGTATGAATGGTTTAAAGTTTGATTGGACTGGATCAAATAAGAATAATATTTGGGCTCATCTATGCTCAGATCAACGACCCAAGTCCAAGGTTGATCGATAATTATGTAAAAAATGATGTCATTTTTTTTAATTTTAAAAATAATAAATAAAGTTGAGTTGAGTTTGAGCCTGGATAAAAGTTGTCTTAGCTTGGTCGGTCCAATCTATTATCATTCGTAAGACTAAGTTTGTTTTTTAAATTTATTTAATATAAATTTAAAAATAATCTTCCTTATATAACTAGAATCAAAAGATTAAAAAGGAAACAAAAAAATTTATGATTTTGGTTTGAATCCTAATTAATTCATATTAAACCCTTTAATTTTGAGCTAGTTCAAATCAGATCGAGTCTGGGCATAAATCTCAATCTTTATAAATAATTGGATAGAAGAGTAAAGTTGTACTTGATAATTTAATAATTTTTAAAATTATTTTAAACGTTGAGAATTTAAAAAATATATCATTTTTATTTTTAAATTGATCAAAACAGTAAAGTATATCAGATGCTCTAATTTAAATTATGGATACTTAAATGAATAAATAATATGCTTTTTATTGAATCACATTGTTTTATTTCCTATAGTATATGTCTAGATATTCCAAAAACTATTTACATTCATCTATTTCATAAGTATCTACATGCTTTGCCATCCCTAATTCTTCAAGAGTAACTACTTAACAATTCCATAAGTGAATAGGTAAAAAAAAATAACATACAAGTTAAACTCAAACATTTTATATTAAAAAATTCAAAATAAACCTTAATATTTACAAATATTTTAAAATTAAATTAAATATTAATGGACAGCCTTAATATTTAAAACATTCATACTCTATAAATTTGTTTTACTAATTGTGAAAACTTTGTACAAATTTTTAATAGTTTAGCTCTAAGATAAAAGTAGGTTTAGTAATGGGTCAAGTCATGCTCAGGTTTATCAAGGTTCGATTTCGATTCAAAATTTTGTGTTCAAGTTTAGATCTAACCTGAATCTAGTTCGAGTCGAAGAATCTAGACTCGAGCACGATCGAGTTTGTTAACCCAAAGTTTAATTGAGCCTGGTTTAAATTTGATTACATTAGTTTTGTATAATAATAATAATAATAATAATAATAATAATAAGATCTTTTTGTTAGTTATTTATTTGTCACTCTAAGTTTATATTTTTAAACCAAACACAGAAATAGAAATTATTTATTTATTCCATTCCTTGAACCAAACAAAGTAATACTTATTCTATTTATTCTTCATCTTTTCAATTCGTAAGAGTATTTATTTCATTTCTTGAATCAAACAGGGCGTGAATGTTTTGAACTTTAGATTAGGTTGGGTTCCACAACCCAAAACCTAGCCTAACATGAACTTTGAAAAAGAAAAATGATCTCCACTCAAAACTTAGTCTAACCTAAGTTTGAAACAAAAAATTTCGAACACGACTCAAAATCTCGTTTAACTTAAGTCAAATTTGTTGATTCCGAATTGAATTGGACAATTTTTGTTATTCATGGATAGGAGAAAATGAGAATCAATCCTTTACTTGATATCGCAGTTAAGAAGAAAGAGAGATTCGGCCTAATCATGTGTTCGAACTTCGAAGCCAATCTTAGTTAGAAAGGAACCATTTTTTTCCCTTAAAAACCTTTATAACAAAAAAATAGAGATTTGAACATAAAAATAAAATGCAAATTGGTTGATTATTATTTTCTAAAATTTGAAATTATAAATAATAACAGAAACTAAGATAATAAAATAATTACAGAATTATAATATAAAAAAGTTTATGATTTATAATTTTTTATAAAATTTTAAATACTTTTGTTAAAAATAATAAATACACATGACAATAATTTGTCGTAACGACCAAATTCAATTGTTAAAATTTGGCTTAATCTAATTTAATTCTAATCAAATTAATAATTTATTGTAATTATGTAATTATTAGCTTAAGTTGATTTCATTAGTTCAAATAATATATTTAAAAATTAAATTGAGTCGAGTATTTTATTGTTATATTTTAAGATAGTCTAAATAAAAATAAAATAAAATTCAAATTATAAAAAAAGTTTCATTTAATATATTTTAAAAACATTTTAAATATCGAAAAAACTAAATTTGTTTACTATATTGATAAAATTTTAAAAAATCGGTAAATCTCGTAACTGAAAGAAGATGTAGTGGTCAGAGCACCAGCGAAACATGTGACGTGTAGATAATGTGTGTGGAAAACGAGTGAAGCTTGACTGATGCACAAATTTCCAAAGTTGCGTTGACGTATGAAAATGCTTGGAACTACCCTTCTGAGGTCTTTGAAACTTTCCTTGCTTGTTCTTATCTTCTTCTGAGAAAAGAAACACGGTCCAGCGACAATTACCATAACGTCCCTTAATAATAACTTTACATATTTCTTTTTTTTTGTTAGCTCACGAGATGTCCTAAAAAGGTCTCAATTGTGAGAATGTGCCCCTAAAAAGATCTCAACTGTAAGAATGTGCTTTTAAATCATCCACTTTTAGACTATTTTTTGCTTGCATCGGGTCAGTTAGTAAGGAGTAAAGTGCTGGCCAAATAAATTTTTTCATTTTCAAGACTTAAATTTGAGACCTCTAAAATAAATTTTTTTATTTTTAAGACTTTGGTCGGGTCGGCCGTGCTGGGCCCGGACCCAATCCATATCAATCCACTCGACCCGAAGACCGATCGGTCCCC
>JANVCQ010000230.1:37595277-37606004 GCA_025531925.1 Erythroxylum plowmanianum
GTTAAGCAAAATTTACATACAGTATCATTCGGTTATATTTATTTATTTATTATTATTTTATTTACATAATAATTTAGTGTATCAGTTTTACTTATTTATTCTTTAACCTATATTATTTTTTATTGTCACATCTACATGCGGGTCTATCGAAAATAACTTCTCTATTATGTAGATATAAGGCTGCATACTATCAGACCTCTTCAGATCTCGTTTTATTACGAAATTTTAGATTAAATGTGATGATGATATTATTCAGTAAATTATTTAATAATATGGTTCGTCCAAAAAATATATATAATCCATTATTTGGCTTTAAATTCTTAGTTCATTAAGTGGATTATTTGGAGTACTAATTTGTAAATTATTACTTACACTTTATAATTTATTTAGTATATATTGAAATAATAATTATTAAAAATTTAAATAATCATTTCTTATCCAATTAAATAAAATTTTCTTGATTAGTAATATCATTACCATATTATGTTGTTAATCGGAGCTTTATAGGTCACTAAAGGCATATAATTTTTGAAATTACATCAAATTTAATATGTTAATTGCTTTGTATTTTTGATCGCGTAGAAGAAATATCTTTATATTATAAATTACAAATTGTAGTTAAAAATTTTGAAAATTTTAATGTAGGAAAATAAAATATTATAGAATATTCTATAATGTAAATTGTTTTAGATGTGACCCATGTTTTAAAACTCAAACTTATCTCGAATCAGGAATTTGATATGACTTAATCATAAATTAATGAGGTCTTATTTTTTTATATTTCAAAAAATTACATTAATCATGACTAATAATTTAACAAGATAATACAATAATACATAAAATATAGACAAAATTGAAAATTTTATAATAAGATTTAGTAATATATCCGATATTAAATTAGAGATAATTTACATTTAACAAAATTTTTATTAGTTTGAGACATTATTAATTAACAATATCCAAACTCACTAAGCATGTAACCAAACTTGTAATGAGTTGTTTCACGTAAGACACTTATTAAAAGTAACCTATCCCTAAAGTAACCTATCCCTAAGTGCAAAGTGTATTATACATCTATGAGGGCAAAGGGCAACTTGGCTTTGCACAATTTTGTAACTCTATCAAAGTGGGTAGGCAAGAAAGCAAAAAAAAAAAAAGTATATTACAACTTTGAATATGGCAGATGGAAGCATAGAAATTGGAGTTGTGATAATTACAATAAGAGAAAGTGACAACTAACATGTATAGAAGAAGACAAACCAAATGGATAAAATGAATCTTTTAGCCATTTAAAGCTAAGAGGAAGACATTTGTCTCTCTTTTTATGGAGGTTTTGAAGGCTACCTTGTCTGCCATTGGAAACTTTAGAACAATCCAACCTTCCACTAATGTGTAAGAATGCCATGGATGATGCTTGTTTTTAACTATTAACACGTTTACAAGGAAGTTGACCAACCATTACATATTTAATGTCTTTTCCATGTTTAGATTGATTCAAAAAGCAATCCTAATTTGAATTTAAAAGATTTATAAATTTGAAAATAATTAATTAAAAGTTGATCAATAGTCTTAAATCTAAAATTTTAATCAACTCTTAATTAAACTTGTTATTAAACCCTCTTTTATTATTTATAAGAGAGTTGAATTAAACATTATCTTCTAATACAACAACAATTAAGTAAAAATCTCGCTTACATGCGGAGATTTAGTAGTATGCACCCTTATCTTTAACTAGCTAGGAGATTATTTCTAAATGAGATACTTAATTAGTGTTTAATTAGGAATCATGTTTTCTTAATCACTCAAATTAGATATATGTTTAAATAATATTATTAGCAATAACTATAGTTTCAATTTAAGAGATTTATATACTCAAAAATAAATAATTAAAAATGATTTAATATTAATAAATATGGATTTTAATTAATTATTTTTGAATATATTTTTTAAACTCGAGTTAGACTAATGATTGTATACGGTGGCTCTCTTTTGCTTGATAAGACTAATTGATAAGAGATGTGAGTTTGCATGAGAGCAAAAGAGAGTGAGTTAGACATTATCCACTACTAAATGCTTAATTATATGAATCACGTTGTCTTATACAAAGTAAAGATTCTAGGAAGTCAAAGTCAGAGTAGCCAACCATTAACCTTGCAATTGGGGTAGGAAGAATTAGGCATTGATTGGCTTTATACCGAATTTCAGGAAAAATTGATGCTATTTTGTAATATTATAATATTACTTAAAGTGGGTAATTAAGATTATTTAATACTGATATTGGAAGACTTGACAGTGTGATATATTCTTTATGTATCACCTTTTTCATTATGGCATTTTTGCTGACGAGAAGAGGCACTTGAGTGAAAAGAAAAAGTTTTAAAGTGATTTTACAAATGATTTTGAAATTTATAGGTAGGTTATAAATTAGATATTTCCCAATATGTCTTCAAATTTTCATTACAAAAATAGTGATAAAGTTGGAGGAACGTATTAAAATAAAAATTGAACTGGAAGGTAAACTAATAAAACTAGAGACTTAAGGTTAAAGAAGTTCAACCGGTATTATACCTTCATAAGATCGATCAAAGATTGAATAAAATTTAAAAATTTAAAATATGATTCAAAGAGGCTGTCCTTATTTATCAAAAATTTTGAAGTTTAATTAAAAAACTGCTAAATAAAACTTAATTGATAAATTTACGAAACCGATAGATTAATTAATAAATTGGTCAATTTTTAACAATAATATTTATTAAAGCCAATTGAATCAAAAAATTTAAAAACAAACTAAAAAGTTAGTTGGCTCAAAGTTTTCACAATAAAACCAACTGAATCGGTTAAATTTTTTCATCATTGATGTTAGGCATACAAATTCTCAAATTTCATGATATAAATGACCATTTATTTTAAAATATGATTCAAAGAGACTCTCTTATTTGTTAAAAAATTTGAAGTTTAATTAAAAAAGAAAATGTTAGATAAAACTTAATTGATCTATAAAAATTGATTAATTTACGAAACTGACTGATTAATTAATAAATTGATCAGTTTTTAACAATAATATTTATTAAAGTCAATTGAATTAAAAAATTTGAAAACAAACTAAAAAATTAATCAGCTTAAAGTTTTCACAATAAAATCAATTGAAGCGGTTAAATTTTTTAATCATTGATATTAGGCATACAAATTCTCAAATTTCATGATATAAATGACCATTTATTTTAAAATATGATTAGAAAAGACTCTTCTTGTTTATAAAAAATTTGAAGTTTAATTAAAAAAAGAATATGTTAAATAAAACTTAATTAATTTATAAAATTGATTAATTTACGAAACTGATTGATTAATTAATAAATTGGTCAATTTTTAACAATAATATTTATTAAGTTAATTGAATCAAAAATTTAAAAAAAAATAAAAAGTTAGTCGACTCAAAGTTTTCATAATAAAACTAACTGATTCAGTTAAATATTTTAATAATTGATGTTAGGCATACAAACTCTCAAATTTAATGATACAAATGGCCATTTATTTTAAGAAAATTATTTTCTCACTGAATATTTACAAGCTGTGGATAATAAAATAGTACTAAAAAAGATAAATAAGAGTGGCTCTATTAAAAATATATGTTTATAAAACTTTAAACAACAATAAAATTTACAATCTAAATGCTAATAAATTATGTTACACACTTGAATGTTTCAAAATTACTAAAAGAGTATTTTGTAATATTTTTCAAAACAATATCTTATTTAAAACACTTTTTATTATTAAAAACTAGTTAAAACTTTTTAAATATTTATCAAATTACTTTAATACAGATTCGCATGTAATTGAATATGTAACACTATTTATATAAACATTTTCAAGTAATAGAAATTTAATATTTTTAACAATATATAATATTTTTAAAACAAATAATCTATTTTGTTAAATTACAAACTAACATAAAATTATTTAACCCAAAATTAGATGAAAATTAATTGTCTCTAAATTTAATCATAAATAATTAAAAACAATATTTTGATAAAATACAAATTTTCTTATTTAGTAAGATTGACCCTTAATGATCATCAAAAGTTGGCTATGTAATCAGGCCTAAAATTATATTGTATCGGAGAGGAAGGAGTAATTTAGTATAGGGCTAAGCTAAATAATTGAAACCATAAAAGGAATGAAAAATACATTTTTCATGAAAAATATAGTATTTATGTTATACTAAATAAATCTTGGTTGTCTAGGTCTTATGTCAACCAATTTGAGCCAAATTATAAGTACCATCTAAATTACAAATCCTAAGGTTATGTTTGGTTGGACGTAAAGTTTTTAATGAAATGGAAATAAATATAATAGAATGGAATAATGATTTATAATGGAATGTAACGTAAATGAATAAAATATTAGAAAATTGTTGTTCGAGAGGGATGAAAGGGTTCATAAAATAATAAAGTGAAATATTGTTTAGATGAAAAATATATAATGTAATATAGTAAAATGTTGTTTAGATGAAGAGTTTATAAACCATTCCATTTTATTTCACTAAAAACCTTACGCCTAATCAAACGTACCCCGTGCCAAATGAATTCCTAAACAATGCGTGGAGAAACATCAAAATGAAAGGTCATATGATATTAAATGATGTTACACCAAGATTAAAACCTCACATTATTAGGGTTGTAAGTGTTACTAATATACGATGCTTAAACTTTTTTTATTCTTTGGCCCATCTGTTAGAATGAAATCTTTATTGTTGTGGTGAAATCAATAATTGAAAATATTATAAATTGCAAAAATTTTAAAGTGTTTAGTGTGAAGCTTGATTTTTAACTTTTTTGATTTAATTTAGTTTAATAACTCTTATTGTTAAAAACTGACTAATTTATTAATTAATTGGTCAATTTTATAAATTAATAAGTTATTATAAATTAAAATATATCAATTATTTTTTATTTAACAATTTTTTTGAATTAAACTTTAAATTCTTTGACTGATAAGAACAATTTCAATCACATTTCAAAATTTTTAATTTTATTTAATTTTTAATAGATTTTATAACAATCTAATACCGATCGAACTTTTTTAAACCTTAAATTTTTTGATTTATGAGCTAACTTGTGGTCCTATTTTTAAAACATACACTAAACTATTGAAAATATTAGAAGCTTGTATATCCTAAAATAATGGAAGTTGATATGAAAAAAAATCATTGTACAAATGAAAAATTAAGAAACTTCCTACCTTTCCTTCTCTACAAGTTTTGAGCATGAATCTATCTCCTTGATGGGTAGTAGTTGTGGCTTCACATAATCCTATAGTATCTGTATACATTTAAGCATCGTATATTGGTTGATCCATTGACGGATCTTTAGTCGTCGATCGTCTGTTAATCAACTCCTCGTTGCTAAATGGATCATCTAGTGCACTAGGAGTCGTTGGCGATGAAACGTCTTCTCCCACGGGTCCTGCTCCGACGAACTGTTGCACCACTAACACTGAAACTGTGGCAGCAAAGTCTGATGAAGCTAGCAAGTCGCCAATGGCTCCAAGCTCAGGGCACTCACTCCAGTCCGTGAGACCAGCTGTAAGTGGTGAAAACGACCCTTGTCCTCTTCCGACTATGAACAGGTCATGAACATTGTCCATTGCTCTTATAGCTGCCACAGTTTCCTCTCCATTGTTGACAACTTTCTCAGTATAAAAAATGGACTCATCATTAGCTTTATGGATTCTGAATTCGTTTATAAGCTCCATATCAAGTTGGTGGTCCATGTCAATGTTTGTTCCAATGGGTACTGCAGTGAGTTCATCTGAATTACTGTGTGAAACTCTTACAGGTTGTGCTGTTTCATGGCCTGGAATGAACCTAATGACTGTTAGGGTTACTCCAACATGTTCTGACATCCGCCATGCATATGCTAAGGCTTCTCTATCATCTGGTCCACCAAAGAAGAGCACAACTATCTGATGAGAGACATCGTTCGCAGATAGTCTCGTCGATCCAGTTAGCCCTCTATCGACGAGAATCCCAACTGAACATGGTGCGTTTGCTAACACATTCTGGTTCACAGTTCTAAATGCAGGGTTCGTTGGTTCCATACCTCCATCAACTGTTTGCTGCTTGTGAAAAGGAATGATTATGAAAGCGACCCTTTTGTCTTCCGCTAAGTTGCAGATGTCTTCGTGCATTGTAGAGTAAGGTGAAATGGCTGTTAATGGCTGAACTGAGACACAACTGTTGTGTTGTTCATAGTTCTCGAAGGCATTGATGATGTGGTCGGACTGAGCTTGTGTCCGGTTAAGAGCAGGTCGGCCTGAAGTTCTGGTGTTGTGGACTATGAGCATGGCAGATGTTCGACCTGTTAGTTCTACAAGATGGAGGACATAGACACACATCGGAGACTTTTTGGTTGGATTAGAAGCTTCGAGGAGGTTGATGATGGTTGGGACGTTCCGGGGTGTGTGTATACACACCAGAACTCGAAGCTCATAATCTAGTTTTGTCCTCTGAATCGTTCGCCTTTTGTATGCTATGCACCTTCTTGCTGGTTTATACACTGTTGTAACAATTGGTGTGATGATTCCAGTCATGACAACAGCCACAATCACCATGATCGCAAAAGCTTGATCATCTAAGACCTGTACATAATGAAAATTGTGCACACATCATGTTATGACTAATGTGATTGTCAAAGTGTGCAACCAAGTATGTCTGTGTTTGTGTACATGCATCAATGTGCAACTAAGATGTTTAAAGAAATATAAGTACCTTACCTTTTGGTCTTTGCCCACATTGAGGACAATCATTTCAACAAGGCCTTTGGTGTTCATAAGCAAACCGAGGGCAACCCCATCAAGTAATGGCATCTTGTAGAGGAGAGTAACAATCATAGTTCCTGCAACTTTACCAGCAGTTCCAAGGATGATGACAAGAGTAAGAATTCCCCAGGTACTGGCTTTGTTAATGGAAGATATATCAGTCTTGAGTCCACTCATAGCAAAGAAAAGTGGTAGCAGAAGTCCGGAAACAAAGTCCTCTAGTTTCTCTATAAGTGTCACGCCCAAAGGTCCATTTGGAATGACTAGTCCGAACACAAAAGCCCCGAACACAGAATGTGTTCCAATGGAGTCTGTAATGAAACCTGAAATCATCACTCCTGTGAGAATAAGACATATGTAGAACTCACTGAATGTTTCTCCTTCCGGGGTTCTTCGAACCACCCATGAGATTGCTGGTCTAACAATAAAGATGCAGAAAACGACGAATGCTACACTAGAAAGGATCACCCACAGAGAAGCCAAAGAAGCTGTTTCATTCTCTGCTAAAGCAATGGCAAAAGCTAGCAGAACCCAAGCACAAATGTCATTAACTAAAGCTGAAGACATTGCAAGCCTTCCAAGCTCTGAGTTGATGAGTTTCAGCTCTGCAAGGATTCTCGCAAGCACTGGAAAAGCTGTGACAGAGAGAGCTACACCTAAGAAGATCGTTACTGTCCCTTTGTGAACAGTATGTTCACTTCGAATTACGAAGCTGAAACAGAGACTTACAAGGAAAGGCAATATCATACCAACAACAGCTATGAACAATGCCCTTTTCCCAGTTCTTCTTATCACAGATATGTCCATTTCTACTCCAACAAGGAAGAGGAAGTAGAGTAATCCGACGTTTGCCATTGTTTCAAGCACCATCACACTTCTCATGGGAAATATTGTTTCTGCAAATGTTGTGTTACGACCTAGCACAGATGGTCCCAATAACACTCCACCCTGTAAATTTTAAGAACATCATGAAGATCATTGTCTTCTTGAAACGATTCAACCGTGATTTGATCATGATATTGGACGATCATTTCATATTTTGTTTGATGTTGGTCTTCATACAAACGTTTGCACAAATCTCATGAACATCTAACGCAGAATTAAACAGAAGAATACGAAAAGACTTACCAGGATCTCGGAGATGACACGAGGTTGACGAAGGGGTTTGAGGAAGAACACGAGAATGCGAGTGGTGACTACCACCAAAGTTAGCTGCAAAATGAAAAGAGGGAGGGAGAAATCTAAAGGATTATCACCTTGCCATACACCATTTGTGGTGATCATGGTTGGTGCATAGCACACTATTGTCTCCTGTGTTTTGTTCCATACTGTTGATACAGGCTCCACGTCCGTCATTTCTGTACCTTCTTCCAAACCCTCTTTCTCTCTAGCAGTTTGCAATCTCCACCACCTTCCACCACGTTGTTATCGGAAAGATTTGGTGTTTCTGCAAATTATAATGTTCAGGAGACATGAATATATCAAATGGGACGGAGATGAAAACCCTATTTTTTGTTTCTTTTTCTGGTTTCTGATCAGGAGGAATGAGGAAACAGGTAGAGAAAGTTAGGTTCAAGTTTGATGGCTACCCGCCCCACCTGGAGGCTCTCTCTTTTGTGGTGTACATTGAAAATGAAAGTAACTCTTGTGTTTTACTTTCATGGAACTCTATTTTAAGAAAGTTATGGCGATGTAACAACTAAATAGCTTCTGATAATTTGGAACTTCCATTTACATGCATGCATCTAGCTAGCTTCTGCAATTTCACTTTTGAATTGGACTTGAGATGATCCAAATCTTATTCTTAAAGTTAAAACAATATAGTTTAATTTATATATTAAAATGACATGGTGTTATGGTTTTTGCACCTTAGAAGAAGGTCTCTCAATGGTGGAGCCATGGAGTTTTATGTGATTGTATGTCAATGTTTAATAAGAAAAGGGGGAAAAAACCGTGAGTTGGTTAGAGGCTCTCTTAACTTAAATGAGGTTGCGGGGTCAAACCTCTCCTCATGTATGAAACCGTTTAAAATTTTGGGCCAGAGTTTTGCCTCCGGCAAGAGACCTATCCTATTCGAGTGGGGATTAATCTGAGTATGAATGACTTAAAGATGCTTTCTCATAGTTGAGACCGTCTTAAGACACCTCGTTTCCAAAAAAACAAAAAAGAAAAAAGAAAAGGAAAAAAAAGTAGCGTACAATATCATGTTATTAAAGTCAGTTTCATTTTGTAGTCTATTTGAGCCTGACTTTGTTTAGCCGGACGAGGGTTCCCGTATCATACTGGAGTATGTGGGGTGGATCGCTAGAGTCAGGGCGATAGAACATTGTGTGTTTCTTGTACAGGGCATACCGGTGGGTACTTTTGTGGGGTGGTCCAAACCTCCAGCAGGTTGGGTCAAAGTCAATTATGATGGCGCAGTGCGGCAAGGGTCCACACAGGTATCCACTAGAGGATTGATTAGAGATTGGCAGTGGAATTGGTGTGAGGGATTCCAGCAGAACCTAAGAAGGGGCTCGCCATCCGAGGCAAAGCTTTGGGGTGTGTTCTCAGGCCTTACGCTGACCTGAGACCTGGGTTATCGACAAGTAGTGGTCGAAATGGACTCACTCGAAGTCATTAATATTCTCTTGGACCCACACATTGTTCTGACAGAGTTTTCCTTTTTGGTGATAGGTATCCAAGAGCTCTTGCACCGTGTTGGGAGGTTAAATTTCAGCATGTTTTCCGGGAAGAGAATCGGTACGCTGACGACCTAGCTCAACTTGCTGGCGTTTTACGCCTGGGCCTTTATATACTTCAAGAGCCTCCTTTTGGAGTTCAGGAGCTTATCCGTAGAGATGCGCAATATACCCTAGAGCATTGATTTAAGTTTGTTTGCTTTCCTTGTAATAAAAAAAGAAAGTCAATTTCATTTCTATTTAATAAAAATTTATCTTATTATAATTCAATTTTCAATTTCATTTAATACAAAATTTAAATAAATTTCAATATAAAATTCAGTTAATTCAAATTTGTTCATCCCTCTTTTTTTTTACGAATAAACCCGTAGATACTGAAAAGTGAAAGTCTAAACCCAAGCCATTAGGCTTACCCTATACACCCGGATCCTACAAGCCTTTCACTATCAGGAGTAATACAATCGGATTTATCTAACAATAAAATAGGAACCAAACAAGAAGGGGTAGTTTCCCAATGATGAAGGTTTGCATGTAATAAGGCTATCCGAGCTAAGAAGTCAGCCGCCCTATTGGCAATCCTGCGCGTCCATTGAGAGGACAAGTGAAGGAAGTGTCGCTTGAACGCTAAACAGTCAAGAGCCAACAATCCAATCTCTGAATGAGTAAAAGACGAATTTGTAATAGCTTGAACAGCCAACAAACAATCCGATTCCACAACAACATGGGTAACTTGTTTGTCTTTCAGCCACGAAAGTGCTTCTCTAATCTACATGAGTTCAGCAATAACTGGGTCGAACAAAACCGAATAATGCCTGGAAAGCGCAGCTACAAAACTCCCCCTTTCATCTCTAAGAACAGCAGCGAACCCCGTTGCGTTTTGTTCGGTAAAGACAACCGCATCAACATTACACTTCATAAAACCAGCTGAAGGTTGACGCCATCCTTCAGTATGAGGACGTAAATTACTACCTGAAACACTAACTCTCTCGAAGCTTCTCCTAGACTTCTGCCAATATTTAATAAAATTGTCAGCAAAAGTAACAATCATATAGGGTGAGACAGTCTTACTTTGCCAGATTTGAAGATTGCGATGGTACCAAATGCTCCACATAATAGTTAGCGCCCGGGTTAAAGACGATACAGATAAATTAACCAGTATATTCCCGAGCAAATTTTTAATCCTCTGATTCGAAAGACTCAACTGCGCCATAGCCCAACTGTCTTTTGCCT
>JANVCQ010000230.1:37611343-37628197 GCA_025531925.1 Erythroxylum plowmanianum
ACTTGCAACAGAAGGGATGATGGTACTTATCCAAGATCTTGAAGTGATGATGGCTATAATTCAAGAGGTCGAAAGTTGAGTCAAAGTGAGGAGTATCAGAGGATGGTTAGTCAAAAGTGGAGACATATTAAGATTTACAAGCAATAGCTAAATTACCAACTTATCGACTTATCCGACACTATTAAATAGCCGTGGGATATACCAATATTTTCATGAAACTCACATTTGTACAGTGATTTTTAGTACTCTACATCTGAATTCATGACCATAGTTTCCTTCTCGTATGTTTTATTCGGAAGTTGATGCCTGGCAATTATACGTATGTATAACCAAGCATATGTACATGGCAACAACGAAGGCATTTGGTGCACCAAGAGCTCTGTGGCCATCGTCGTAGTTGTAACATGTGAATCAAAATGATGACAACTTGGCAAGGGTTAGTGCCAACACCTTCACCCCATTTGCTATATCCTCAATGGATGCATATTCTTCAGGTTTATGGCTGTATCCTGCAAAACCAAATCAGAAGTAAAAGTTCACTCTTCAGTCACTGCCAAGTTGATGGATCCATCCTCAATAGGCTAAGTTGACCTGTCGCGGGAAGGCAAAAGCAAACAGATTCACATGCGGAGGTTCTATAAAGAATCTGGAAGTTAACTAATGCCCACAAGTAAAGAATTACTTGTGTTTCAGGAGATCACTACCTACTTGTAGAAGTGAAAATTTTGTATACTGCATAAAAGAAAGAAGAGAACCAAACAATCCAATCTTATTGTGTATGAGAAAACTGCTGATATATAATACATAAAGGCAAGCCAGAGTCGGACCTTTATAACATGGAATGAACAGCATTCCCATGGGAGATACTCTGCAAGAAAGTCATTGTTGCATAATCAGCCACTCTGTTTTTGTTCAGTGACGAGAAAAAAGAACACAAGATCTATACCCATATGACCTGGAAGGTAAATTTGAAGTAACAAGAAACTAGAGAGTGAAACATAGACAAAATGGAAAATTTTGTATGCGTGTATCAACTCAATAATGGCACTTCAGCTTCTACAGCCATTTATATATATACTCATTCATACCTGGCCATAAAGAGGGAATCATGGTAAGCTCTGCTTATCATTGACTTATGTGTTAAGTTCAGGTCTTTAGCTGCAGACTGCATTGCATCAATAACTAATTTATGAGAAAGGGCTGGTGGATCCTGATTTATGATTCTGAATTCCGATAATTTGACACCACGGTTCGATGCTATCATTTCTGCAGACTGGAAAATTTTCTCAATCACATCATTTCTTCGCTTTTGATCAATGTCTCGTGTATCTGCACAAGTATTCAACCCATAGTAGGAATATAATAGATGACTGCTATAGCTTCAACTGTCTTAATATCAACTGGAGATTAAAAACCGTACCAATTTCCAAGTGAGATTTGCTTGGGATGCTATTGATGGCTCCGGGATGCAGCTCCAAAATACCTACAAGAAGAGAAGATAGTATGCGGATGACTAGCTGCAAAATGCAAGCAATTACATTTTGAAAACCTGCTTGATTCATATGCCCTCCACTGAACACCAGGAGGCAGATAAACAGAAAATATAACCTTTACGGAAGGTGTGAAGAAGACAGTATACCTACTGTACCAACAGTATCAATTGATCCAGACTCTAATACATGCTTCTCAACAGCTAATGCCAACTCCGCAGCTGCCAAACCAGCATCATTTCTGATCCAAATTATTCATGAAATTGTTAATAGTTTCATATGTAAAAAGAAAGATCAATTGAACCACACTTCCGTTGTGCTCTCATTGTTTTTCAAAAAGCCATCTATTTTCATTTTTAATTAGCAAGACGTTGTGGGTTGATAATTAGTCAAATAGACCCTTTATTGCATTATTCTGGAAGATTAAGGTCGTAATATTGTGATTAAGAATAAAGTATATATATTGATCAAATCTGTTTTGTCATAAGTTAGGGTCTCAGAATTTTATGGAAAATAAGCTATCAATTGTAAAGGGGATTAATATCTCAGAATTGCAAACAAGAATTGGAGATGATTGACAGATACAACAAAAAATATAGAGAAAAGGGGTTGGACAAACAAACTATTGTAGCTGATAAAGATGCAAATAATACAAAATAAACAGACATTTGAATAAGGAAAAAGGAACCTGTTTGGCATCAGGACAGCCCCGGCATGGCCTCCGTCGCCTTCGAAATCCACCTTTATGCTTGCAGGGGCAGCAATTGCAGTTACTATACCAATGGATATGCCTGAATTCAATCTCAAAGTGAGTCATAGCAAGAACTTGTAAATTACGACTTCTGAAGGATAAAAGCAGCCTGGGAAAGTAGCCAACCTTCTTCCTCTAGAATGGGACCCTGCTCTATGTGCAGCTCTACAAAAGCTGAGTAACTACCTTCCTTTAGAAAAACTATAGACAAATCATCATGATCCTTTGCGTACCCAGCAGATTTCGCTGCCTCAAAGAATGATATATTTTGAGCATCAACTGTTGTCTTTAGAGCTTCAGCAAGTGCCTCACTTCCTACTAATAACCGGCTGCATATTAAAAATAACTATGAGAATCTATGTAAATCAAACAACTGACAGAAACTCCTGATGTTAATACTTACTCAAAAAGTGAAGGTAAATTATGTAGGAAATTGTTATGTTGAAATTGTTTGTTTTACCTATAAACTTAGCTGTTTAAGAGGTCCTTACCTTCCCAAGCAACTTATCCCAAAACGTGTAGGCTCCTCTGAAGTGAACAAGATAATTTCTAGTGACCTTCTAGGTTTAAAGCCAGACCTGCAACACATATATCAGGTTGACAACGTTTACAGGTAACATAACAATAGATGGAATAACAAAACATATAGCCCATGATAGATAACTACTTCAACTTTCAAAGACCAAGGGAAAAGCATTTCCACATTAGGATATGCAAAATTCTGCCTTAGGCTGTCAAAACCATTTCAAACATTACAATCTCAAATCCTACAACACAAGAAGACCTTTTCTATTTAGGATGATTAAAATCTCAAATTTCTCCCTACTTATCTTGACATTGGTGGATTGGTTTGATCATTCTATGCAAATTATAACTTTGTACTTTCAGTTTTGGTTTGCAAGAAGGATTCATATTACATTCTAAATATATTGGCTGCATAGGTGTTTTAAGTGAAGACAAATTGCATTATAATATATATTGCATCTGGAATTAAGCAATAATGATTTTATCATTTTCATGGTAGTGAATTTCCAGAGAAAAATTATCCCCCTATGTCTCTGATGACAATGGGTTAATTTGCAGCTGCAAATTGTACATCATGTTTCAGAAATTACACAAATTTGACTAGTTGTAGAAACCGATCAGTGCATACCTTTTCAGTACATTAATGGCTTCTATTGCACCTAACACACCAACAACTCCGTCATACTTCCCTGAGTATGGAATAGCATCAATATGAGAACCAGTGGCAACTGCACTGAGCTCTGGTTCATTCCCATCCCTGCATATAGAACACAAAGAAAGGTATCTTTTAACTTGAACTACGAAAATGTACAGAATTAAGGTTAGTACATTGATAAAACTCAAGGGAAGTAATGACTCAATCATAAAAATGGAATATGAAAGAGAACAAAATGAGTAGAGTCAATCTGATCAAACATCTGAGATACTATAAGCTGGAAACAGAAAGGGAAAAATATAAGAATAAAAAATGCAAACAGTAAATGAGAATTAAGCGAATAAATGCACCGGCATATAATCCACAGAAGAACTTAATCCTAAGTTCAGTAATTGATGAAGTCATGAACTCACCACCGCCCAAATATGTTGCCAACAGCATCTTCTCTAACAGAGAGGCCAGCTAGTCCCATCAAGTTTTTGATGTACCTATGTTTTATATTTTTGCAGAACACGAGTCATCAAGCTTAGCATCGTAAAGAATGTCAGATATTTACGCATCCACAGCGGAGTTACATAATCGTTTCAAATGTTGCAAAAGAAGTGGAATGGATGAGACAGTGCCAAAAAAATGTTCTTGTTAATATCAGACAAACATTTATAACTTATCTTGGGATATATTATGCAATTGTCCTCCTGCATTCTGAGATTACTAAACCAAAGGAAAGCAATTTGGATAAACTCTATTCGCACATCTGAAAGAGGCTCATCCATCTCTCTATTGAATAATAATAACAGATATAGGCAATCAAGTACTTTCCAGAGAAAAGGGGAAAGATACAAAGATCTTACTTTAGATATGGAAGTAATTCTAGGCAAGGTACCTCAGAACCCCAATACAGGCAAAAGCACTCAGTAAAACAGAAGGATGAGATTAAAATTCCCTCTTTAAGTGAAAAAAAAAAAACTGTGGTTGGATCATTAGTTGTTTCCCATTACCAAAGTAGATCCATCTTGTTACCTGCGAGCCAAAACATCCTTATCTGTGTAGAGTACCCTTGTCACTGATGGAGCAGGCGCATCGGAAAAAGTGGATAATTCATCAATCTAAATCAAAGTGAATTCAAGACAACAACTTTACCAGATTAATCAATCGCTTCAAACGATACTCAACTGAACAATGAACAAAGTAAGCTAAACAATTCAGCTTTCACTTGATTACGAAGCGAACCCAGAAAAGGAAAATGCTTCGGCTAGCCATCTTACCTGTTTTCGAAGATTTTGAGTGTCAACTGATAATGAAGAAAATGGAGAGCTTGAACTAAACGAGGAAGATGGTTCCTGAAAAGGGTATCCAGAGAAATCCTCCATGGTTTTGATAGTTGGGTCTTCATTGCAAGTTGCAGAGATTGAGCAAACGAACAAGAGAATGAAACAGTAAGAGCACGAGAATCTCCGAGACATCATGTTCCTGCTTGGTTTTAATGAAAGGGTTCACCAACGTAACTTTATTGTATTCTGCTGTAAAAATTGAGCTTCAACTGATATGTGCGGGGCTTCTTACTGATAGCTCAAGTTCCAATTCTCAAACATATAAATAAGCAAAAGAAAGAGAATTTTCTAAAGAATTACATACAGTGAATTTGTTGATTAAAGCAAAAGTCATTCCAATTTGGTGAAGGTCAGTGCTTGATTTATAAATATTTATAGTTCGAAAGTATATTAAAATTTTCCATAATTTTTATAATTAATTGAAGTTCTTAGGTGGGAGGGACATGGCAGTTCTTATTAAGGTATGATGCGTGTCTGTAAGTTGATGCACAAAATGTGAAAGCTTGAGGATCAAATGGGGATAAAAACCAGTGATTGTCACAAAAAAATGGAACAATGAAAATGATTCAATGTGATCATGGAGCTAAGGTCCCTAATTTCCAGATGCATTGCCACCAAAAACATCAACCTTGGGACGACCCTTCACTCCATTCTTCTCAAAAAAGCTCTCACCTTTGACCCCTTCACGGCCAATCGTCTCATAGGTATGTACTCCAAATTTGATGACTTGGGCAGTGCCCAGAAGGCCTTTGACGATATACCCATCAAGGACATTCGCTCTTGGAACTCGATGGTTTCTGCATATGCTCGAATGGGTCTGCTTGATAAAGCTCGTAACTTGTTTGACGAAATGCGTGAACCGAACCTTGTAAGTTATAATTCATTGATTTCGAGTTTGTCTCGTCATGGGTTTTACAGAGATTGCATAGATATCTTTAAAAGAATGCAAAACGACTGTTGTGGTTTAGGTTTTGACGAGTACACGGTTGTAAGTGTTGTGGGTTCTTGCGCTGGTTTAAGGTCTCTAGAACTGTTACGTCAAGTGCATGGAGCAGCAACACTAGTAGGATTAGAGTTCAATACTATAGTTTATAATGCTTGGATTGATGCTTATGGGAAGTGTGGTGATCCGGACAGTTCTCATTGCATATTCAGCCGAATGCAAGAAAGAGATGTTGTGTCATGGACTTCAATGGTTGCAGCATATGCTAGAGCATCTAGGTTGAACGATGCTTTTCAGGTTTTTCACGAAATGCCAGTCAAGAACACCGTTTCTTGGACTAGTTTGATTTCTGGTTTAGCACAAAATGGGCATAGTCATGAAGCTTTGGATCTTTTCAAGAAAATGCTGGAGGAAGGAGTCTGTCCTAATGCTTTTACTTTTGTTGCTGTTTTAAGTGCATGTGCAAATCTAGCACTCATTGAAAGAGGCAAACAAATTCATGGACACATCATTAGGAGTTGCCATATAGGAAATCTGTTGAATGTGTTCACCTTTAATGCCTTAATCAACTTGTATTTAAAATGTGGAGATATGAAATCATCCAAGACATTGTTTGAGCTGATGCCAGAGAAAGATACAGTGTCTTGGAACTCATTGATTGTGGGGTTTGCTCAAAACGGGCATGCGGAGGAATCACTCGAACTTTTCAGGAAGATGATAGAAGCCAATACAATTCCCAATGAAGTCACATTTCTCGGGTTGTTAACTGCTTGTAGCCACACAGGTTCAGTTTCTGAAGGACTTCAAATTCTACATTTGATGCAAAATGAATATGGTGTTTATCCAAAACTGGAGCACTTTGCCATCTTGGTTGATCTATTAGGAAGGAAAAATAGAGTCAAGGAAGCTTTGGAGTTGATTGAGAGAGCACCAAATGGATCAAATTATGCTGGAATGTGGGGTGCGATTTTGGGTGCTAGTCGGGTTCATGGGAACCTAGATCTTGGTGGTAGAGCTGCAAAAGCTCTATTTAACTTGGAACCAATGAATGCAGGAAGATATACTATGTTATCAAACATTTATTCTGCGGCTAGTAAGTGGAATGATGCACATAGTGTGCGAGGGCTCATGCTGGAGAAAGGATTGATAAAAGAAACAGCTTATAGTTGGATTGAGCTAAAAAGTGCAAGACATGAGTTTACGGCTAGAGACAGATCCCATCATCAGATGCAAGAAGTAAATGAAGTGATTACTAAGCTAACTGATCATATGAAGGAAGCTGGATATCAACCCAGCATCGGTGGCTCTTGTTTATGGCACAAGGATGATGACCATTTCTGATTGAATCATATGATGTGGATGTTGCATAACAGTAACCGTGATTTCAATGCTAAATTTCAAGGGAGGTTTAGACTTCATGATCTTGTATAACAGACCTTTTACTCAAAAATGTCCAGCCAGATAATTTTGAGATTTCTCGGTATCTTTCCGAAAAATTGGAACCATTTGAGAAGTTTTGGCATCTTTGCAATTTGAAGGTTTCATTGGTCATGAGTGTCATAACTTCTTGTTGACACATACTGCTATAATGAAGCCATCTGATTCTGGCACTTTAAAGTTGTTTTGCTGATGACAAGCAGCTCAGTTACAGCCCCAACCTGCATAACTTCAGAGGTATGGCATAATCATTGGGCGTGTTCATACGATAGCTGGCAAGATTCATAATCATCTGAATCACACCGACAATGATTATTATTTCAATATAGAAGAAGTTGTTTTATGTCAGCATTTTATGAACTAATTTGATGTTTCATGTGCAGTAACATGATAGGGAGGATACGTACCAGAAGTGCATGAGCACCAGATGATAAACGGAATAAGTCCGCATTCTAAGCCTTAAGCCCTTGTTGGACATAACCATGATGCTTTATGAATGTAGAAATGGTGAGAAGGCACCATTCAGAGAAGAAATGAGTTGATATTGAGCTGAAATTTTGCACTTTTGTTCCTTAAATAATAGGAGCCTAATTTACAGATAGCTTTTGCCACTCATTATTTGAGTTTCTCTATGAGGAGGTAGTGTACTCAACATCATTCTTTGAAGCTGCAATTCTCATTATTCCATTATAGATCACCATAGGTATTTGCTTTGCATTCCTGCTATGGATTAGCTTCAAGGTACAATCTTTTTTCACCTTAATTACAAGTAATATACTCTGAGGGCACTAAGTTGGCCTGAAAGGTCGTTAGAGAACCAAGTTTCATGGATACCAAGAACTCTATTCCTTGTCATTTTCTTTAGATACTGGTATAACCTGCAACCGTTATTCTTTGGGTGCTCACCGGGTAAACCATTGGTTGAATCTAATAGTACACAAACTACGTGCTTCAGATGAACTACTTGACGAGCTAACGATTGATAATCAACTGATTATATTCAAATACATTTACTGGTCCTTATGTCTTTATTCGTGACCAACTATCTTCTTCAAGGTTGAGGTGAGCTGCAGTCTTCTTTTTATTGTGACTTGAAACTTCAACCTCTTAATTTTAAATCAAGTAATTATTTATATTAAACCCTTCTATGCTGTTTTAAAATACTTGATTGTCTTATTGGTTTGTTTATTTTGTGTATATGCTCAAAGATTTCTGGTACATTACCCCCAAATACGTATAGGCAAAGACCATGTTCAAAGTAAGAGTCAAACATGGAATATGTAGTCAGATTCAAACATGGAATATGTAGACATGGAATATGTAGTCACAGGAATTAAAGTTCCATCTTATCAAATCGAACTTTCTTTCTTGTTAGTTTGATCGATTTGATTGCCAGAGAATTAACTAGAACATCGTCAAGATTGCTACAAATTTTACTGTTGATTTATTATGAATTTGGTTTTTCATTTATGTTGTCTTTTTTTTTTGTTACTCACAAAGTGTCTTAGAAGGGTCCTAATTATAAGAAAGTACGTTTAAGCCATCTACACTCAGACAAATCTTCGTTCGAGTAGGGTAGGTCCCTTACAGGAGGTAAAATTCTAACCTTAAATTTTAAACAGCTGTATACATAAGGACAGTTCAAACTCACGATTTCACTTAAGCCAGAAGAACCCCTTACCAATACACCTACATCTTGGGGTTCATTTATGTTGTCTTTAATCCAACTGTCTTTATCTTGTACAAACGACTTTGATCCTTGTCTTCTTGTGATTAGATGATCTCAGACCACAATTTCAGGCCAGAAACACATTCTAGAACTCCATTTTTTGTTCTTTCTTGGCCGGTTGATGTGATATTGCCCTTTTGTCCTTTTAGTTAACATACATGGCTCAAAAGGAGAAAAGGAAATGGGACCTAAATTCAGAAACTCATGAAGTTTTTTTTTTCCCTTTTATTGAATAAACTATTACATACATGAAATAACATATAAAATGTCAAAATAAGTCTTTACAAGTTAGCAAATTAGAGTCAAGTGTGGATTCAATGTAGTTGGTATTTACACTGCAATTCAAACCTGAAACCTATAAGTTCTATAAATTGAACTGCTTCATCCCTTAAGGGCAAAAAGGAGCTATTTTGCAACAAGAAAAAGAGGACTCCATTGAAGGGAGTTTCTTCTTTTATCAGTTACACCTTCACAAGAAGTTAGAAGTTCGAAGGTGGTAGGTCTAGTCACTATGCTTTATTATTAATTTTAGATGACAAGGTCTACAGAGAAAAATGTGACAATAGCTGTAGTTTATTCAAATCAATTGATGTTGACAACTAGAGGAAAAATGAGAACTTTGGACAATTAATTCCTGAATCACCCCATATAAGACGGCAATGACTTGTTTAGTCTTCTCCTGTACGGGTTTGAGGAGAAAAAAAGGGCTAAAGCTTCCATCTTCCCCTGAAATTACAATTCCTCCTATTTCAATTTTCGAGACTAGACATCAGTTTTTGCTCCGGCTAAGCTACCGATCATCCCACCTCGAGAAAACCCATGTTTGACGGCCATAGCCACCTTTCTAACTGCAATTCAGCCTACAACACATGGGGTGAGCATGACTCTTCGAAGAAAGAAGCAGACTTTGATTTCTGGGGTGAAAATGAAGTTCAGTATGGAAGAAATTTGAGTAATGGAAGAGGAAGTGAATTGGAGTTTCAACCACAGTTTGAACAGGAGGAGTTCTATGATTATCCAAGACCTGGGAGTAGTCCCAAATATGAATCTTCCCCTTTATTACCCTGCACAAATGATGGGAGAGGTCTTCCACCCGAGTCACAGTCACAAGCGATATCCGAAGCTAGAAGGCAGCTCATGGTAATGGTTAGTAACATGCCAGAGTCTAGTCAGGAACTCTCCTTAAAGGATATTGTTGATGAGCAACAAGTTTCACAACAGGAAGAGGAAAAAAAGCTCATCCTTGAAGATACAAGTTTTGATTTCAACTCTGGTGATCAAATCCCAAAACAGAAGAGAGTGAAAGCTAACAATACTAGTATGACATGTCCTCTTTCAAAGACTGCAAGTATGGACAGAGAAACCTTCTTGATCAGGATGTTCATTCCAACATCTTTCAGTTGGAAAAGGAAGATACAAGCAAGAAATGACTCGAAGATTTCTCCTACACAACCCTTTGATGGATCAGAGGGCCATCTAGAAAGGAATTCATGGATAAAAAGCTTTTTCATCCTGGGAAAAAGTAGGAAAAGTGAAACTAGCAGCACAAGTTCTAGCAGTAGCAGCAACAGAAGTGCAAGCAGGTAAAATTATTAACTGAGAGTTTGTCAACTACGAAAAACTTTTGAACGTTGAAGACTATGTTTTTCTATCCGTGTGAGCCTTTACAATAATATGTTATTCACATCTTCGTATGTTTGGCAGACATACCTCTTTCTTCCTGAGTTGCTGGCCTTCATTCCGCAGAAAGGACAGGAAAAGCAAGAGATGCTTCTTCTGAAACTGTGGTATCAGCAGTAGTGACTCGACCAAGAAAGGTGGTTCTTCGAGTCTGCATGGAATTAGCCCTGATATACAATATTATATTGCTACAGTATTAAGTAATTAGCACATGTATCTCATTGATAAAGGCAAGTACATCAAGCCACCGTCAATTTCAGTTGTATTAATCAGCTCCATGAGTAGCTACTTGCTTGAAATGTCTCCCAAATATGTTCTCACCATGCAAGTTTTGTTATTATTTTTATCACAAATCTATTGCAATTCACTTAATTCCAAATCTAATCACTTCCAGACATTTTAACTGAATTTCCAGCTGATGCATTTACAAGAAAAATTATGACAAGTAGCAACTTTATAGCATTTGTAACATTCGATCATCCTTCAAACTTGTCCTTAACATTACTGACAACAATTCAGAAGCACCATTTATCAGGGTCAACATACAATTATAGGAAAAATATGTGAATGACAGCCGAATAACACTTTCTTAGAGAGTTTCATCCTGCTGTATACTGCCTACTGTGTACATTTTCTGGTCTGACCGGCTGAAGTATTATCCTTCGCCATTCTCTTCAACAGTGATTACCCTTTTTACGGAATTCTAGCAAAAACAAATTTGTTGCTAGAGCTTTTCAATTTCATAACATGACGAAGAAATGATGGATTGGCTTTTAATTGTCATTGTCATCTTCTGTATCCTGCAGTAGGGCTCCCCTTACCTTTGTCCTGCCCAAACAGTATGTAATTAATTGACAAAGAAAATAAAGGTTCATATTCACATGGAAGCTGAAGTACCTGCGATATGTTGGAACAATACGGTTATTAATTTTTCGATCTCGAGTTGATCGCTTGCCTGTTGTAGAATGGACAAAGGAATTATTAGCTTCTCCATTTTTTGTTCCTTCATCAAGGGTCTGATTTGAATGAAATTCAGACTTATCATGGACCTAATATATCACTATCCACAAAAAAGACGGACACAGTATACACATAGAGAGATTCTCATCATCACTCACAACAGTTGATTAGTCATATCTCAAAGAATGGTAGAGAAACATGGATCCATCAGAGGAGACTAAGCTAATCAAGCTTCAACGAGAAGAAAGTTCCTTCAATTCAGTTTTGCAGTGTACTATGATATGCAATCAACATATTAATTAGATTTAGCAAATGTTTTCCTAGTTAATCATCCTAAATGAAATATAATGGATTCTCCAGCT
The DNA here is from genome assembly GCA_025531925.1 of Erythroxylum plowmanianum. NCBI lineage: Eukaryota > Viridiplantae > Streptophyta > Magnoliopsida > Malpighiales > Erythroxylaceae > Erythroxylum > Erythroxylum plowmanianum. Next base: position 37,623,207 of record JANVCQ010000230.1, read on the forward strand.
TGTAAAACAAACTGCCAAGGCTGGTTAAAAATCATCAAATCCATGCAGCAGGAAGAAAAAAATCATACCAGGAGAATCATGTGAGCTATTGCTGGCCACAGAAGCTGAGTCAGCTGCTTTAGATGACCAATTCATCTTTTCTGTCTCGTGTCTCTTTTCAGATTGGGCCTCAATATTTTCTTTCCTCTCCTGACAAGAGAGTCCAGATTAGCTCATCGGTGATATATTATATTTCTATAGCTAATGCCAAGTTAAACCCAGTTAGAACCTCATTTAATTTCCAATCATGAATCCCTTTCAATCTCAACTCTCAAAATTATACTCTTATCCTTTTGTTTCACATTTGCAATAAGGTCACTATCACTGGAACTCCTGGAGCCACCATAAGGAGGGCAGTATTATATATATAAATCTATTATCCATATGACGCAACATACTTTAAATAACAATATTTGATGAGATAAGGTATTAATTAATTAGATCCATTCTTGCTAAGATAACCAAATTATGACTGGTTCTAGCATAGTGAGATCATAACCAAGAGGAAACAGAAATATGAATTGGATGCAGAAAGCTTGATATAGGACAGAATATTCAAACTATTATTGCTAAGGTGATGCCCAAGACAGACAATTTGAATGAATATTCATAACAATCAAACCTTAAACTGATTATTGTTCTACAGTTGGCTACAGTCAAAACCTACCTTTTCCGCAGGAATCACTTTTCTCAAATCTGAAGAGTGCGCTTCCCCTGAACACCAATCAAAGAAATGGCTCAGTTAATTTCAGAATTAGGCCACTTTTACATGTAAAACCACGTATTACAAATAAAAAGTTAGAAAAGCAAGAGCATAGCAAATTGTCTTCTAACCTAGTGTAAGACTAAAAGTGTAATCTAAAAATTACAGGATATCCATTAATCTGGTAATAATTAGATTGGCATATTTCTGGAAAAACGTATTTCAAAAATATTAGTTCTTGAACATTAATCAACTTAGTGTAAGACTATAAGTGTCTTAAAATTTACAGGATATCCATTAATCTGGTAATGATTAGATTGGCATATTTCTTGAAAAATATTAGTTCTTGAACACTAACCAAAAACTCCTTCATGGCATACTTCATAGTTTCTTTCTTTTGTCGAATAATTTGAGCCTTAGTGAAGTTTCTTCCATATCAGGTTTGTTTTAACTTGATTATTTCCTCAAGTCAATTACATAAACCCAGCCGAGATTAATCATACACTTTGCATGAATTTGGACACCAATGAGGTACGACTTCTTGGTATCTCTTCTTTTCTCTTATGGTTGCTGAGAATATGTAAGACACAAGCAACAGAGATAGAAAGAATGACTGGAATTCAAAAAAGAAAAAAGAACGAGCAAAAAACCTAAGACTTGTATGTGGAGAAGAAAGCAACTGCAATTTAGTACACTAAGAATGACCTTGTGATATCAATTTTTGCATTCCTTTCAATGTGTTGTATAACCCAAAAGACATAGCTGCCATAGCATCACTAGCAGCTGGCCCTGCTACTCTTGTGAAAGAGATTGTGATTACAGGCATTCCTTTGGATTTCTGTGCAACTAATTTGGCATGTGCAGCACCTGAAACAATGGATTTAAGGAACGTATCAAATGAGTTTGGCCTCAATGCTCTTAATCAATAAATAATTCAAAAAAAGCAATGTAAAACTATGAACTTTTACGATGAAATTGATTCGTCACCAAATCACCCCCCAGTTATTCTTTACAAGTTCTAAATATCACATCTTAACTCACTCCAACTAAGACAAAAACTCTTTTCAGTTAGCCGTTCAACTATATATATATATCTGTCATTTGTATGTGAAGCAGATATTGCAGATATTTAATTGAATGGTAGTTATCAAGGATGCAAAAATTTCAGAAGTGTAAAATAATAACATACACGATAGGTTTATGATATCATGCGAAGAAGCAATCATATTTAAACACACATTATTTGAAATATGATGTCATAACAAAGCATATATTAACTTGAGCAACTTCCCTTTCCCCCCATCCCTGATATCATGCAAAAAAGCAATCATATTTAAAAACACATTAGTGAAATATGATGTAATAACAAAGCATATATTAACTTGAGCAACTTCCCTTTTTCCCCATGCCCCATCTCCCACCCAATTACCAATTACTTTCATAGCAAGGAATTCCAACAGAAAAAAGAATTCAAATACTCTACATCCTACCCAGTGGGAATGGCATAACATAGCCTAAACACCAAATAAACATCACCAGCAAAATTGAACAGATATACCAGTGTTCTCGATTTTGCTTCTAGGATGGGGAAAATAAGTTACCGTCTAGATTTGAGCGTCCATCAAGAACAAGCTTTACATCTTCAGATCTAATGGAAGCTATGACGTAGTCAACAAACTCAGACCATGAACCTCCAATTCCAGTGCTGTCCCTCTATACACGGTGAATTCATATTGGTCATTGCTTCAGCACATAGAAAGCTACTTATCATTGCCCATTATCTAGAATCACAAAGGACTACAACATAACTAAGCAACGTGAACAGAATGATTGATTTAGGGCCGACTCTAATTAAAAGTTCAAGAGCTTGGCTCCACAAGTGCTTCTTTAACAAAGGATTGATTCTAATCAGTACCTTCAAACTCATCTAATCAAAGCCTAAGCATTAGTTCATAAGCTACTTTATTCATGGCACTGTTTATTGAATAAATGGTATGAATTAGAATTTGCCCAAAGAATAAAAAAAGGAAGATTTTTCAAGAAAATTTAGGAGAAAAGCTCCCAAAGGAGTAGAGATAGCAACAAAGTAATAAAAAAAAAAAGTCAAAGCAAGATGGATTGTAAAGAAAAGCTTTGAACTGACCATGTCCTCGAGTTGGTCCACCGATTTGACGGCCTCGAAGGTGCTGGAGTAGAAATCAGTGACATGAACTTTGAGACTGTAGTAATCCTGAGCAAAAACATGCATCAAGAATCGCCGCAATGGAAAAGTACTTGAATCCGAGTTCTTGGCCCACTCGGCTTTTGGTTCGCCAAAGATTGGTTCAAATTTTTCAAAAACCATTCTCTGCTTCGATTCAATAGAATCAGTAATCTCAAAGTCACATATTTTGTCGCATGAAAAGGATTTTTATGCATTTGCATACACAATTAACAAGAAAAACAAAAAGCAAGCTGGAAAATGACTGTCGATTCCTGACATTTATATAAAGAGAAAATGAGGGGATACTGAAACAGATGAAGAGAAAAGGAAGATAACCCAGAAAACAAAAAACCGGTTAAGAAAAGAGATGAAGAATTACTTGCTAGTGAATAAACCAAAGTGGTCCCGGTTAATCCGGAAAACTGAGGGAAGTCGTAAACGAAAATTTTAGAATTTTCTCGGGAGCCAAACAGATTATTGGGCCTAACGAAGAAAACGGTAGAAGCTAGAAACTCTCAAGTGTTAGAAAGGGTGGTCTGCATTCTGCTTTAAAGAAGCGGTCTCAGCCACCAGTTCGAGCCACTCGAAGTTAAGGTCTGGACTGACCTTCTTGAACAGTTCCTGATCGAGTCAACTGCAGTCTTAGAGTTGGAAATCAAGCTTGAGCCCGACCGTCTCAACCTAGTCCAAAGTAAATTGGCACCAGGCCTCATGTGTAGCCGACGGTCAGGTTAAGGTTCAGGCTGCTTAGGTTCGGCCTAATCGAGACCTAATAGCTATAAAAAATTGACGTTAATTTTGCAAAAAGAAGATTTGGGTTGGACTAAGCATAGTTGGCCTAAATTGGGCTAAGTTGCATCAGGTCCAATTAGGTTGCAGGTAGAGTTTGGGCTTAGGCAAACGACCCATTACCATTTTAACGCCTCATATTAAGGGCTACAATAATGAGAAATTAGCAGTGCATTGTATGCTTTGCATAATTGAGTATTCACTTATGTGTGAATATGTATTTTTGACTCATACAAATAATTGTGCATGCATTCATTGACATTTCCGGGTATAATTGATTTTAAAATTTTGATTAAGATGAGAATTGTGGTTTTTAGGTTTTGAAAATTTATTTAGGGATTATTATGATAAATTTAAAATTTTTAGTGAATTTTAAAAAAAAATACATGATTTTGTAACAAATTGAAGTGTGACAAATAGTTTGACATGTTGGAGACATGTGGCAGCTTGTATGGATAATAAATGGCCCCCATGCAATAGGGCCACGTGTCAATGAGTTTTTAAAAGCACGATATCACTATTGTGTAAGGCAAAACTCAATAACTCCTTATTTCCTCTTCGATTTTGCTTTGATCTTCACCGAACCACATCTTTGATCTTTGCATGAGTATTATCCGGTGCAAAATAAACATTTCCATCCAACTAGTATTTGTTTATGCTTAATCTCCTTGCTTTCTGTCCAACCACTGAACCCTGTTCTTCACTCTCTCTGTTGAAGAATTTGCAGAAAAATCAAGTAAGTAATGTTTCTAATTTTTTGGGTTTTGTGAATGAATTTGATGAATGTTTTACGGTTTAGAAATGAATTCATGCATCAGTTTTGTAAGTTGAGTAGTTTCGGTGAAAGTGACAATGAGATGAGTTAATAATATGGTACTGTTGGACCCCGTCTCCGAGGTCCAACATTCAGACCCATAAAGCATAGTGGGCCCACAACCGACCATAGAAGAACCTCAAAAATAAGGGAAACCTCCTGTAGAAAATTTGGATTGGCTATCTAATAAACTTGTTCCCTCCGTTCTAAAGGTTCTAATGCCACTGGAATCGCTTGATTTGGATTTGAAATAAAGAAGTTATGGTTAAAACACTATCTCAAAGAAAACAGTCAAAACTAAGCACTACCAGCTTCAGGTAAGAATCTGAAAATCTTAAAGGCTTATTTGCCGATCGGTCTCTTCATAAAAATTGTAGGTTTATGTCTCTAGTTTATTTTAAAACAAAAATCGCCTCAATCGGAGCTCTATAGCTCAAGATATT
>JANVCQ010000230.1:37628297-37645344 GCA_025531925.1 Erythroxylum plowmanianum
TATTAGACAAAAAATAAAAATCATGTTCCTTACAATCATTGGCATGTAATAAACATCCTCCAAATATAACCTATGACCACTAGGAAAGCCCAAAATAACTACTCCGATTGATTCTACTGAAACATAGGATCCATATACTATCTTGACTTAAAACTGGCCTTTAGGTAGTCTTTTCCTTTGCTTGAATCCCTACAAAGAATTGCAAACATGGTTAGTGACTCCTGAATCTAATATCCAAGAATTAGATAAATCTACCACATTTCTAGTTCCTAACAAACTTAGGAAACCCATACCTTGTTCGCTTTTGAGGGACTCAAGGTACACTGGACATTTTCTTTTCCAGTGGCTCATCTCATCATAGTGGAAACACTTTCCCTTGATGTTCTCTTTGGCCTTTTTTTTAATGGGTTGAGTCTTGACCTCTGTTTGGGCCTTCTTTTAAATTGGACCCTTCTTCTTTTGCTTGGCCTTACCATTGGGCTTAGAAGAAGATGCTACATTAGCTTCTAGCCTATGAGCCTTGATATTTAATATTTCCTCTGTACTCTGGAGGGTATTCATCAACTTACTCAAGGTGTAATCCTTGCTGTTAAGCTCATAGTCCAACTTAAACTACTGAAAAGAAGAGTTTAAGCTATTGATGATCATAATCATCCGCGTGTCTGCATCCATGTCCACCCCAAGGATCTCAGCCTTATTGACCGTAGAGATTACCTTAAGCATGTAATCCTGCACCAGTTCACCAAGTTTTTGTCTAAGATTATGAAAGGTTTGGATAGCTTTCACCCTTGCAGACCTGGTCCTCACACCAAACATCTCATGTAGGTGATGGACCATTGCACTAGCAGTTTTCATACAAGTAATTTGCTTTTGCAACATGCCGCTGATAGAAGTACGATGGGCCATCTTATCCATTAAAAGAAAAACTGGGACCCTCCCACTCAAAAAACTAACAAGCATCTTCATGCCTAACTTTTTAAGAAGCGCCATAATTTGGTCCATACTTTTACCAACATAGCTATGGTGGGTATGCTATTGATAAAATATATTGATTGTGTAACCATTTGATTCATCCACTAAAGGTACTTGCAAACCATGCCTCGATGGGAGGTCACATTTGCTACTAATAAATGGACTTATATTTAAGGAGACCCAAACCATGCAAGATCTAGGATTCATGCCTTTCGGTGGGGAGTAACACTTCACCACAATCAAATGGGCCATCATATGGAGGCTGTGGACTCTCATATGAACATCCTCTCCCACTCAATCTTTTTGGGCTTTAAGTTTTAATAAATACCATCTTTTCTAGATGCAATTTATTATCCATCCTATATTGTTTCATTATATATCTCATACATAATGAATGCATGGAAAAGCCAAGGTTGGCAATTTTCTAAATGACATGCAATCACATAATATCACATATTATTTGCTTTCATTTATCCATTCATTACATGAACTAATAAGCCACCTTTGATTGTCCATTCCAGAAACATAAAAACAATTACAAGGCTTTTAGGCCCAACAATTTCTTCTTAGACTTGGATCTTCAGCTTTGAACTCTTCACTCATATGACCAGACCCATTTGGGAAAAAGTGTGTAATGGTTTTTATTTTACAACAAAATTTTGATTTTCATAAAAACAAATTTTCACTTTGAAAACAAAAATTCCAGCACTAATTTTTCATCAAAACCAAACTTATCCATATGAAACAAAAAATTCAGCACTTGTTTTTCATCAAAGGTGAAACTTGTCCATATAAAAAAAATCCAGCACTTTTTTAAAATCAAAATCGAAACTTGTTGTGTCATAAAACTGAAAATTTGTCAACACAAAATTCCAATACTTTGGTTTTCTAACAACCGAAACTTTGCCCATACAGTTTAAACAAAACCGAAACCTTACCTCTTCATCCATTGGTTCTTCATCTTCCTCATTATATGATTTTGTACATTACATAATCAAAGAAAACATAAAGATGAAACCAAGGAGGAAGCATGACGATGATAGGCCACCCTCCTTGTTACAAACCAAATGAACAAAACTTACAAGGTAACTTTAGAATTTATGGACAATCAAAAGAGCAAAACATACACCATATATATTTCTATCACATAAAAATATGTAGCATATAAAAATGATTGCCAATCCATGAATCATATATAAGAACTGAAATCATTCATAAGAAAACTAGCTCTGATACCAATTGTTGGATTGGAAAAATAAAGCATGCATGATTTGGATAAAACGGTAGATTTCAAAACTTTTTAGAAATCAAAATTGTAGAGGAAGAATTATAACCAAATCAACATGCATAGCCATACATGATATAGTATAAGGATAAACATTTTCATGAACACAAGATGAAAATTATTACCGACTCCTTCGCTAGAGCTTCAACTCCTTGCTGTGCTATCCTATCATCAGCAATGTATCCTTTCCTAGTGATGTATCCTCTTCTCATTATTGTATCCTCTTCTCAATATTGTATCCTCGACCAATCCAATCTACCATTTGTTCTTCTTGGACAACTTGGTTAACAAGATCCTTTGGTGGGAAAGGAGAAGAAAACTTGAAGAGATTTTTCTTTAGAAGAAAGAAGCCAATGATGAGACACTTCTGATTCAGTTTTTGGCTCACACATGCAAGATAGGAGAGAAAGAGATAAAAATTCAACAACCTTGTCTTTTCTTCTCTCAATTTCGATTAAGTCTTAAAAGGAAGAAGTAAAGGGCATCCAATGCATCACTTTCTTCCTTAGTTAACCATAAAGAAGCCAATCAATGAGACCCTTCTCATTTATTTTAAGATGGCTATATGAAAAAGCCATTAACCTAAAATACATATCAATTTCGGTTTTGTGATGAAAGAAGAAAGATGGTCCATCAAATGCACCTCTTTCTTCTTTAATCCAATGAAAGCTAATAGGTTACATGCTATCATTAAAAGACCACCATTAAACAATTTAATGATAAGGTTATTACTCCATTTAATGATGATAAAGCATGTTAAAAAACCATCTTAAATGTAGCAAACCAATGCTAAATGTGCAGCTACACATTTAGCCCATTAAAACTGAAATTCTACCTCTATTTATCTTTAATAACTTCACATTTAGCCCATTAAAACTGAAATTCTACCTCCATTTATCTTTAATAACTTTGTTTTAATTTAATTAATCTAATTAATCAAAATAAACAAAAGCCTAGTTGATTTCTAAATGTTCATATGGGCTTATAATTAACAATTAATTAAAGTAAGCCCACCATTCAATCATAGGCTTTAAAACCTCTATTTGTATTTCTTACTTTGCTTGATAACCTTCCTAAAAGCCAAATGGGGAATCTAATTGGACTTACATAATTCAAGCTCCAATAAGCCCGTAATTAATTTAATCTCTTTAGAATTAATTCCAGTTTATTAACTAAATTTCATTCCACTAAAGACAATTAGTTGAACTATTGAATTGCTAAATGTTATGAGAACACATGTTTCAAATAAGATGTCCAATTGCAAACTCTAATACGAACCATATTATAGCCATACACACAATAAATGTTAAAATTATCATTTTGCCTTTATATTGGTTTTTCCTTCTAGATCCCTCGTTTCACTTGAAATGGTGATCAAGACACAAGTTCTGATCTTGATTTTAAGACTTGATGGGTTGCTAGTCCATCAAACTACTGGCACTAGTTTAATCACCAATCTTCATAACACATCTAGAAGTGATGATATCACTATAAACTATTTATTTGAGTGAATATTCCCTGATACTTGTTTAAATTAATAATTCTAACATGCAAACACTAGATTGATACTCTATAAAAATCCATTCCGACCATATCAAGAATTATAATGAAATACATATCAATTTACCACTCATCAAGATTGTGGTCAATAATAAATGAATGTTTAAGTTGTATGTTTTAAGATTAAAGTATTGTAACACCCCATGTTAGGGGTTAGAATATTGAGGAATTACAGTGCATTATGCTTTGCATATCGAGTAGTCATTGAAATATGCATATGTATTTTTGATACATACAAAATAAATGTACATGTATGTATTAACATTTTTTAGGTAAAATGGTTTTATAAATGTGATTAAATTATGGGAAATTTATTTGAAGATTATCAGTAATATTTTTGAATTTTTGGAAATTTTAGGATTTTTTTTAGAAATTATGGGATATTAGGAAAAATTAGACAAATGGCATTATGACATATAGCGCCTTCATATGGATGACAAATGGCCTACATACAATGGGGCCATGTGTCAATGAGTTATTAAACCACGATATCACAGTTGTGTAAGGTAAAAACACTGTAGCTCTTTGTTGTTCATCGATTTTTGCTTTGGCCTTCATTCAACATCGAAACCCTGTTCTTCACTATTAAAGCTGGGAATTTGCTGAAGAAAGTTTTAAGTTTTTGAGTTCTACGAATGATCTTGATGACGCATTAGTTTTGGAAAATAAACAAATGCATGAGTTATGTAAGTTGAGTGGTTTTGGTAAAAGTGATGATGAGATGAGTTGATAATATGGTACAGTGGAAAGGTATAGGAGGAGTAATACTGATTGCATGTAGCTTAAAGAGAAATTTAGTAAAGTAGAAAGGTTCAGATGAGTTGAGTGGTTGTGATGAATGGGTTTTTAATGAAAACAAATGTAGCATAGAGAGAGAAAGCACAAACTACACATTCGATTTTGAAGTTTGATTTTTGAATTTTGATTATTGAGTTTTGAGTTGTTTTAGTGTTAGATAAGTTGTATGGGTGTAAAAATAAAGAGAACATAAATTAGAGATGGATTAAGGATACAAGAAGAAAAGTTAGAGAAGCATTTCTGCATTAGTTCTGGAAAGTTGTAACTCATGATCATGAGCCACCACGATCGTGAGTCTGCTGGTTACATAGGCAACTCACGATCGTGTAAGGTCATAATCGTGAGCCCAATGGTTTTTGCAAACCTGAACTAATTTGATTCTTTTGACCATAACTTTGTCATCCGATCTCTAAATGACTTGATTCTTGAACCATTAGACTCAAGACATATTGCTCTACATCTCCACCAGAAATATTAGCCATCTGAATTCAATTGAAAAATACTGAATGATAAAATCGGGATTGGATCTGAATAGGTGTGTAGGGCCATGACTATTTTTGATTAGAATGCATGGGCGTGATTGATGGTTGCATGCCCATGACTGGATTAATGTGGAGTGCACAGATGTGCACAAATATTGAACAACCGTGACTCAATTGTTCTTAATTGGGTTAGTGCACGATGTGCACCCAAGAGTTGTTCCACACTGAACATCTTTCCTTCTTTTGCCTATAACTTCTTCTCTAGATATCCAAATGACATGGGATTTAAACCAAGAGACTCATAAAACATTGTTCTTCATCTCCATGGGAAATTATAGCCATCTAGTATTGATGAATTTTAAGATGAAAGTGTTGAGGAATACTAGAATATGATAACTGGGATGATTTTACTAAACATACTTCAGAAATTTGACTATATCTTGATCTGTAGATCTTAGAATGAGATGATTATTGATTTGAATTAAACAAGAGTCATAAGACTACAAATTGTTTGAAGAGATTGGATTTTAATTCTACCTCTAAGAATTTCAAAATCTAATTTGAAGTTGGGATAAGAATTCTGTTGAAGCTTAAGAATAGTCTGAAATCTTTTGGGAATAACTTTCAGTATAAAGAACCAAATGGAACAAACTTAGTATCATTAGAATCTTAAGATATAGGAGGAAAGTTTTCTAGAAGGAAGAGTTATCAAATTATCTCACTTTCCTGATGTGAAAAATTGAGCAAAGTGGACCTGAAAGTTGGTTGTTAGATAAATCTGGATTGAACAATTGAGTATGATTTCACATGATTGATAATGTGACAAGATTAAGGATAAGAACCTGGAATTTGTCGTGAACATGTATCGTACATACTTAGTAGACATGAATGTGCATTAATGAATTCTTAATCATGCACAATAATGATATGTGTTTATACTAAATGTTATAGAGGAATGCATGGAGTGACCACTTCCAGATATTGTCAAGACTTCGAGGCAATAAGCAATAAGGGAGCTTTTGTAAATAATTTAGATGGTCTCTTTTGTAAAGTAATTTAGATGAAATCATTTGTAAGTAAATTTGTGCAAGTAATCTTTGAGTATCTTTAAGTAATTTTGCAAGTAATTTTTGATGGTTTTGTTTTGACTGTTTTGTTTGCTATCGATTTGTATCATTAATGATTTGCAAAGCTGTAAGAATGTGATATACTTGGAATACATAGTATGAAAACATTGATTGATATGTGAATTAAATTTTAGACATTTTTGTTTTAAATATGTTAAGTTCTAGTTGTGGGTAAATAGGAATGCCTAGAAGGGTCTGCAGTTGCTCCTGTGGCACTTCAGTACTGAGACTTTTGTCTCTCCTATGGCACTTAGGTGCCGAGACTTTTGTCTCTCCTATGACACTTTGGTGTTGAGACTTTGGTCTCTCCTAGACACTTCAGTGTCGAGACTTCAGTCTCTCCTGGACACTTCAGTGTCGAGACTTTGATCCTTCCTGTATAAGTCCAGTTACCCACTTATGTAAATGGATTAACAGTCATATAATTTTATATTATGATCTCTGATAAGTTTTGATCCGAAAAAAACCATAATTGATCTTATGGGTTAATACCCTATTCTGAAAATTAGTTCTGTATTATGTATGTTCTGTTCTGCTATCGAAGTGATTAACTTTAACATGCAAATAGTTTTCTTTAATAAATCATACTATGTTTCTAAAATTCTTCATATTGAGATGATTATCCTATCGCAAAATTCTGTATCTATTGTGGCTAAACATAGGTTAGTTATTGCTTACTAAGTTATATGCTTAGCACGATTGATTTTCCCCGTGTAGGTTTAGAGTGAGGATTATAAAAACTAGGACCAGTCAACCGCAATGGCCAATGGAGTCTGAGTCTTGTTTTGATGAAAATATATTTTGATTTATATGGGCTTTTATTTAAAGTGTATGACTCTGAATTGTTGTAAGTTTTTGTAATAACTATGCTTCAGACTGGTTTCAGTTTTTGGGACAAATTTGTATTAAGTTCATATGTTATAATGTATGTATGTTTTGAACAAGTTTAGAATGATATATAATGTATGTTTGCTTTAGTTTCTGAACATTCATGTAATGAATGTTTAATATGTTTTGAAATGCTTCCACATCAGTTTGTTGTTTGTTTCTGTTTATTAGTCCGATGTTGCACTCTAGTATCCTCACAGGGGGTATTGGGGCACTACACTCTTTTGGTATCAGAGTATGGTTTAGGCAATTCTGGTTTAACCAGCACTTAATTAATGCATCTATTTAAGTGTAAAAGTCATATTTCTTCCTAATGTGGTTTCCCATGTTTTGTCTATAGAATTAACGATGAAAAGATCACACGAAGTCTTTGACGAGGTTGTTGAGAGCAATCACCTTAAACAAACTCGTCCATCAATATCTGGACCCTCTGGGATCAATCGAGAAGAAGCTGAGGTGCCCCCTCCTCCTCCATCTTAGGGAGAGGCTTTAGTGAAGCTGTTGGAGGATATGATGACACTATTGCATCGGATGACAACACTTAAGGCTCTGATTGATGAGCTGATGAAGTTTGGAGTTGAGGAATTTACTGGGACGTCCTTAGAGGAATCAAAGAGAGCTAAATTCTAGATTGAAAAGGTGAAGAGGGTATTGGATAAGATCAGCTGTCTATCAGAGCAGATGATACACTTTGTTGTCTCTCTTCTTTAGGGAGCAACCTATGAATGGTGGAAGTTCATTATGAGGACTCCTCAACTATAGGTGCCTTTGACTTGGGATTTCTTTACCTAAGAATTCAAAGCAAAATATATTATGGAGGCTTACAGAAAGGATAAGTGGAGGCAATTTCTGAGTCTGAAGCAAAGGAATTTGTCAGTTGCTGAGTACAATTGAGAATTTAATTGACTCAGTAAGTATGCCTTAAATTTGTACTTACTGAAGAGTTCCGATGTCATCAGTTTGAGGATGGATTGAATGATTCCATTAAGGAGCATCTGGTGGCATTTATTTTGTTGCAGCAAGTGACTTACCATCAGCTAGTATAGGCTACAATGAAAATAGAGAGATAGGAAATGGTCCGGAGAGAAAGACGTCAACCGAGGGCCTTTGTTAGAGGAGGTCAGTCCTTAAGTAAATGAAGTCAGGAAGGTATTTCCTCTACACTAGAAGTTACTCAGGGATCTGGGACTCAGGGAAGGTGACAAAACTATCCCTTAATGACCGTTTCTAGTAGGGGTTCGTCAGGAGGCCGAGGTTCTGGTGCCCTATAGTTCCCTGATTGTTCTGCTCATCATTAGGGTGTTTGCTGGAGGGCTACGAGTGGATGTTTTCGTTGTGCCAGTATTGAGCATAAGATAGCCAGTTGCCCTCTCAGATAGGCTAAGATATCATATGCCAATAGGGAGGTCTCTCATGCATCTACTGGGAATAAAGGACGAGGTAGAGGTCGAAAAGGATATAATCAGAATGATCCTAATATGAGTTTCCACTCAGAAACTGCGAATCACCCAGTTGTGCCTTCTATTTCAGCTCGAGCTTATGCAATGAAAGATTGTGTGGATCAGGATGCACCAGATGTCATTGTTGGTATTGTTTCTCTCTTTAATTTTGAAATGCATGCATTGATTGACCCTGGATCTACTCATTCTTATATCTGTGGTGGAGAAATATTTGATAAGGAAATGCCTTTAGATCAGTTAGAGTATGATATACATATAACCAATCCTCTGGGTGGTAGTGTGTTGGTTAATCAGATGTATAGGAACTGTCCTATTATGATCTAAGGAAATGATTATATAGCAGATCTGATCAGATTACCTTTTCATAAATTTGATTTGATCTTGGGTATGGATTGGTTGTCCAAGTATTAGGTAGTAATTGATTGTGGTGCTAAAATAGTTTTGCTTAGGAAGCCTGATCAACCTATAATAATAGTGCATGGCATCCACACTAGTTCCTTAGCTAATGTAGTATCTGCTATGCAACCCCGAAAGCTCCTCAGAAAGGGATGTGAAACTTATCTAGCTTTTGTGATTGATTCTAAGAAGGATGATAGTCAATTTGTAGATATTCCAGTGGTGAATGATTTTCCTGACGTGTTTCCTAAAGATCTAAGAAGGATGGTAGTCAATTTCTAGATATTCTAGTGGTGAATGAATTTCCTAATGTGTTTCCTAAAGAATTACCTAGACATCTTCCTGAACGGGAAGTGGAGTTGTCTATTGAAGTCATGCTTGGCACTGCTTCGATATCTAGAGCACCGTATAGAATGGCTCCTACTGAATTGAAGGAGTTGAAGGTGTAGTTACAAGAACTTCTGGATAAAGGGTTTATTCGACCCAGTGTATCACCATAGGGAGCACCAGTCCTGTTTGTTAAGAAGAAGGATGGTACACTACGAATGTGCATTGATTACAAGTAATTGAATAGAGTGACAATGAAGAATAGGTATCCGTTTCCAAGGATTGATGATCTATTTGATCAGTTGAAAGATGCAGGATTGTTTTCAAAGATCGATCTGCGATCAGAATACTATCAACTTCGAGTAAAGGACGTAGATGTATCAAAGACTGCATTTAGAACCCAATATGGACATTATGAATTCTTGGTAATTCCATTAGGGTTAACTAATGCTATAGCGGCATTTATGGATTTGATGAATAGAGTATTCAGGCCATACTTGGATTAGTTTGTAGTGGTGTTTATTGAGGATATCTTTGTCTATTCTAAGAATGAAGATGACCATACTAAGCATCTTCGAATTGTGTTACAGACTCTGTGGGAAAATAGTTGTATACTAAGTTGAGCAAGTGTGATTTTTGGCTTCAGGAGATATCTTTTCTAGGATATGTTGTCTCCTCTAAAAGGATTAGGGTTGATCCGAGTAAGATAGAAGTAACTGTTAATTGAAAGCCACCACGGAATGTGACAAAAGTGAGAAGTTTTTTAGGTCTAGCTGGTTATTACTATTGGTTTGTTAAGGGGTTCTCGATGATAGCGTCCCTTTTAACTAAACTGTTATGGAAAGGAGTAAAGTATGAATGGTCTGATAGATGTCAGCATAGTTTTGATCGATTAAAAAGTATGCTTTCTGAAGCTCCTGTATTAGTTCAACCTACTTCTGGTAAGGAGTATATTATGTATACTAATGCATCGAGAAATGGTTTGGGTTGTCTTTTGATGCAGGATGGACTAGTAGTTTCTTGTTCCTCTAGGCAACTAAATTCTCATGAATAGAATTACCCTATATATGATTTGGAACTTGCAGCAGTAATGTTTGCCTTAAAAATTTTGGCAGCACTACTTGTATGGTGAAAAATGTAGAATTTTCACAAATCATAAAAGTCTAAAATATTTGCTTACCTAGAAAGAACTCAATATGAGACAACGACGTTGGTTGGAACTGTTTAAGGACTATGATTGTATTGTGAATTATCTTCCGAGTAAAGCTAATGTTGTAGCTAATGCCTTGAGTCGGAAGACCATTTCAGCATTATCGCATAAGTAGAGTGCATGGAAACTGGTGTCTGACGGAGCTTTGATAGCTCAATTAAAAGTAAGGCTTACTTTGATACAAGAGATTTGTGATGCTCATAGTACTGATGATAAGTTACAATAACTTATCTTGACTACTCAGGAAGGTAAACAATTTGATTTTTCTGTGAAAGGAGATGGTGAATTGTATTATAAAAATCAGTTGTGTGTGCCAGCTAACGATGAACTAAAGGAAAAGTTATTGTTTGAGGCTCATAATACAGTGTTTACTATACATCCTGGTGGAAACAACATGTATCAGGATCTGAAGCAGCGTTACTGGTGTTCAGGTATGAAACTGGATGTTGTGGATTATGTAGCTAAATGTATGACGTGTCAGTAGGTTAAAGCTAAGTATCAGGTTCAATCTAGTTTATTAGATCCTATTTCTATTCCTCAATGGAAGTGGGATAACATTACAATGGACTTTGCTAATGGACTTCCCCACACTCAAGGGAAACATGATGTTGTATGTGTAATTGTAGATAAGTTTACTAAATCTACTCATTTTCTACCTGTTTGTCCTGATTACTCTTTGGATAGGCTTGTAGATTTATATGTTAATGAAATAGTGAGACTGCATAGAGTACCATTGTCAATTATTTCTTATCATGATCCTTGATTTACTTCGAGATTCTAGAAAAGTTTACAGAAGGCATTAGGTGCTTAAGTTAAGTTTAGTACTGCTTTCCATCCCCAGACAGATGGACAGTCTGAACGAGTGATACAAATATTAAAAGATATGCTTTGGGGTTGTGTATTAGAGTTTCCAGGAAGTTAGGATAAGTATCTAGCTCTAATGTAGTTTGCTTATAACAACAATTATCAGAGCAGCATTGGCATGACACCTTATGAAGCTCTGTATGGTAAAAGGTGTAGAACTTTGGTATGTTGGACTGAGTTAAGTGAAAACAAGATGATCAGGCCTGACATTGTGAAAGATACTGAAGAAAAGATTTAGATTATTTAACAAAGGTTGAAAGCTACTAGTGATTGGCAGAAATCTTATGTTGACTTGAAAAGGAGGGATATTGAATATCAAGTAGGCGATAAGGTGTTCTTGAAAGTGTCACCGTGAAAGAAGATACTTTGATTTGGTAAGAAGGGGAAACTTAGTCTACGATACATTGGTCCTTATGAAGTTCTCAAAAGAGTTGGACTAGTTGCTTATCAATTGGCTCTTTCTGAAGAATTGACCAAGCTACATGATGTGTTCCATGTTTCTATGTTAAGAAGATATCGATCTAATGTGACTCATAAGATTCTCAGGTAAGAAATTTAGGTACAACCAGATTTGTCTTATGAATAAAGACCAGTTTATATATTATCCCGAGAAGTCAGGCAACTTGGGAATAAGCAAATCCCTTTAGTAAAAGTACTCTGGCAACACCATGGACTTGAGGAAGCAACATGGGAACCAGAAGAAACCATGGAAGCTTAGTATCTGCAACTATTCGAATCAGGTATGAATTTCAAGGATGATATTTTCTTAAGGAGGGAAGAATTGTAACACCCCATGTTAGGGGTTAGAATATTGAGGAATTATAGTGCATTATATGCTTTGCATATCGCATATTCACTGAAATGTGCATATGTATTTTTGATACATACAAAATAAATATACATGCATGTATTGACATTTTTTGGGTAAAATGGTTTTATTAATGTGATTAAATTGTAGGAAATTTATTTAGAGATTATTAGTAATTTGATAATTTTAGAAAATTTTAGCAATTTTTTTTTGGAAATTGTGGGATATTAGGAAAGATTAGGCAAATGGCATTATGACATGAAACACCTTTGTATGGATGACAAATGGCTCACATGCAATGGGGCCATGTGTCAATGAGTTATTAAACCACGATATCATAGTTGTGTAAGGAAAAAATGCTGTAGCTCTTTGTTGTTCATCGATTTTTAATTTGGTCTTCATTCAACACTGAAACCCTATTCTTCACTATCAAAGCTGGGATTTTGCTGAAGAAACAAGGTAAGTGAAGTTTTAAGTTTCTGAGTTCTGTGAATGATCTTGATGATGTATTAGAGTTGGAAAATAAACACTTGCATGAGTTATGTAAGTTGAGTGGTTTCAGTGAAAGTGATGATGAGATGAGTTGATAATATGGTACAGTGGAAAGGTACAGGAGGAGTAATACCGATTGCATGTTGCTTAAAGAGAAACTTAGTGAAATAGAAAGGTTTGGATGAGTTGAGTGGTTGTGATGAATGGGTTTTAATGGAAACAAACATAGCGGTAGAGAGAGAAAGCACATATTACACATTCAGTTTTGAAGTTTGATTTTTGAGTATTGATTATTGAGTTTTGAGTTATTTTAGTGTTAGATAAGTTGCATAGGTGTAAAAGAAAAAGAACGAATATGAATTATGGATGGATTAAGGATAAAAGAAGAAAAGTTGGAGAAGCATTTATGCGTCAGTTTTGGAAAGTTGGAACTAACGATCATGAGTCATCACGATCATTAGTCAAGTAACTTACGGTTATGTAAAGTCACGATTGTGAGCTCGATGGCTTTTACAAACCTAAACTACTTTGATTCTTTTGGTCATAACTTTGTTATCCAATCTCCAAATGATATGATTCTTAAAACATTGGATTCAAAACATATTGCTCTACATCTGCACCAAAAATATTAGCCATATGAATTCAATTAAGAAAGATTGAATGATAAAACTGGGATTGGATCTGAATAGGTGTGCACGGTCATGCGTGAAGGGTGCACGACCTTGACGATTTTTGATTGGAATGAATGGACATGACTGATGGTTGCACACTTGTGACTAGATTAATGTGGAGTGCACGGCTGTGCACAAATATTGCACAGCTGTGCCTCAGTTTTTCTTAATTGGGTTAGTGCACGATGTGCACCTAAGAGCTATTGCACATTGAACATCTTTCCTTCTTTTGCCTATAACTTCTTCTCTAAATATGCAAATGACATGGGACTTCAACCAAGAGACTCATAAAGCATTGTTCTTTATCTCCATGAAAACTTAAAGCCATATAGATTAGATTGATTGATGAATTTTAGGATGAAAATGTTGAGGAATACTAGAATATAATAACTGGGATAATTTTACTGAACATACTTCGGAATTAGACTATATATTGATCTGTAGATCTTAGAATGAGATGATTATTGATTTAAAATAAACTAGACTCATAACAATATATATTGTCTGAGGATATTGGATTCCAATTCTACTTCTAAGAATTTCAGAATCTGATTTGAAGTTGAGATAAGAATTCTATTGAAGCTTAAGAATAGTCTGAAATCTTTTGGAAATAACTTTCAATATACAGACCCAAATGGAACAAACTTAGTATCATTAGAATCTTAGGATATAGGAGGAACATTTTTTAGAAGGAAGTGTTATCAAATTATCTCACTTTCTTGATGTAAAAAAATGAGCAAAGTGGACCCAAAAGTTGGTTATTAGATAAATCTGGATTGATGAATTAAGTATGGTTTCACATGATTGATAATGTGACAAGATTAAGGATAAGAACCTGAAATTTGTCATGAACATGCATGATACATATTTAGTATACATGAATGTGTGCTAATGAATTCTTAATCATGCACAATAGTGATATGTGTTTATACTAAATGTTATAGAGGAATAAATAGAGCGACCACTTCCAGATATTGCCGGGACTTCGAGGCAATAAGCAATAAGGGAGCTTTTGTAAGTAATTTAGATGGTGTCTTCTGTAAATTAATTTAGATGAACTCATTTGTAAGTAAATGTTTGGCAGTGATTTTTGAGTATCTGTAAGTAATTTTTGATGGTTTTTCTTTGACTGTTTTGTTTGCTATTTATTTGTATCATTGAATGATTTGCAAAGCTGTAAGAATGTGATATGCTTGAATACATGGTATAAAATCATTGATTGATATGTGAATTGAATTTTGTACATTTTTGTTTTAAATCTATTAAGTCCTAGTTGTGGGTAAATAGGCATTCCTAGAAGGGTCTGCAGCTGCTCTTGTGGCACTTCGGTGTCGAGACTTTTGTCTCTCCTATGGCACTTCGGTGCCTAGACTTTTGTCTCTCTTGTGATACTTCAGTGTCGAGACTTCGATCTCTCCTGGACACTTCGATGTCGAGAGTCAGTCTCTCCTGTATAAGTGCCATTACTCGCTTCTATAAATGGATTAACAGTTATATGATTTTGTATTATGATCTCTGATAAGTTTTGATACGAAACAAACCATAATTGATCCTATTCGAAAAATTAGTTCATATTATGTATGTTCGTTCTGCTATCGAACTGATTGAGTTTAGCATGCAAAGAGTTTTTTTAATAAATCATGCTATGTTTCTAAAATTCTTCATGTTGAGATGATTATCCTATCACATGATTCTGTATTTGTTGTGGTTAAATATAGATTAGTTATTACTCACTAAGCTATATGCTTAGCACAGTAGATTTGCCCCCTGTAGGTTTAGAGCGAGGATTATAAAGACTGGGACGAGTCAACTGCAATGACCAATGGAGACTAAGTCTTGCTTTGATAAAAATTATTTTGAGTTATTTTGACTTATATTTAAAATTTATGACTCTGAATTGTTGTAAGTTTTTGTAATAATTATGTTTTAGGTTGGTTTCAGTTTTTGAGACAAATTTGTATTAAATTCATTTGTTGTAATGTATATATGTTTTGAACAAGTTTGGAATGATATGTAATGTACGTTTGCTTTAGTTTCTGAACATTCATGTAATGAATGTTTAGTATGTTTTGAAATGCTTCTGCATTGGTCTGACGTTCTAGCTATGTATTGTATGTCATGAACGTCAAGATATGTCTTGTATGTTTGCTTCCGCATGCTCAATTGACATTCTAGCTATGTATTAAGTTCATATGTAATGTATGTTTGCTTCCGTATGCTCAATTGATGTTCTAGCTATGTATTAAGTTCATATGTAATGTATGTTTGCTTCCGCATGCTCAATTGGCGTTCTAGCTATGTATTCTTATACAAATATCTTGACCATTCAACATTATAGCTTGTATACAACTAGTTTGCAATCAGGTTTATACCTTAAGTAAGCTTGATTTACTTCAAATTCATCAATCATACATTCCCTAAAATTTTCTAGCAATATATATATTCATATAATTTCTAAATTCTTATTCATCTATACTTAATACACATTACTCATGTCCTTAAGATCATGTTTGCATTCATAAGAACACCTTTATTCCTTTGACAACTCATAATATCCAGATTTAGATACTTAGATATCAAAACAATCCATTCTTTAAGTTATGACATCAATTAACAACCTAAATTTATCAAGCTCTTAACCAATTAATCAAGAAATAATCTAGGTTCATTCCAATCCTTATTCAAGTTCAAATACACCAACTTAGAGTGACTTTTTCATAGCTAGCTCAACCTGTTCACAAGGATGAAATTAACATTTCAGAACTAGGCCCATGATTATGGGGAACCATGCTATGATCATGATAGAAAGCAAGTAAATAGGCCATGATCATGGGATGAGGCCCACGATCATGCACTGTCTTTCTTCCCTTAATTCTCCACGAATTTCACATACTTAAAGATGTCACTACCACTTGAATTTTTCCAGAATTCATATCCTATAAAGCTACTTCATTTCATGCTAGTCTAGTTTCCATATTGGTTACATTAAATCTCATAAAAATTTCCTCATTTGTTTCATTACCATTCACTTTATTCCATCATACATGTAGTCCTAACTTTTCCATATTTGAGAACACTTCAATAACACCTATCTTTAGCATAAATGCATCATCAATTATACTTCAAATCCTAACTTAATCATCCGTATAAGAGCCTATAAACTTGTTGGACCCCGATTTCGAAGCCCAACTGGGATGTCCTAAAACGTGTGCTTGTACTTGTTACCAAAACACATTTCTTCAACTTCAGAACAAATTTTGGGAAACCTCAAACTGGAATCACAATTTGACTTCTTCAAAACCTGTGTCCCCCATTGTCTTAAGTTTCTAATGACACCAAAATCATTCGATGAGGTTTAGAGTTCTAAGAGTTAGGGCTTGTTCCAATTATCCCTCATTAGTTATCCTCGGTTCATCTTCATTCTTTGATACCATAAGTGTCGAGCCCTATTTTCCAAATCATTCTTATACTGAAGCAAATATTCTATGCTCAACTTCCATCCAGATATATTCACAATGCCGAAGCATGTTCGGTAAAATAACATCAGTTCATACTATTCCAACAGATTCCTTCACTGTCCTTCAATTAAAATCTTTTTCCAGTCAATTTGGAATGCTGCCAATTTTTGTAGAGAGATAGCACAATGTGTGAGGAATCTATTGTCTCAAGGATCACTTCGTTTAGAGGTCGGATAATAAAGATTGGGC
>JANVCQ010000230.1:37676095-37691718 GCA_025531925.1 Erythroxylum plowmanianum
GGGGGGCGGCCCCGGGGGATGGCATACCCGCCCCGTTGCCATCCCTACTTGAGAAACAGGATAAAAAGAGATTCAGAGAGCAAAAAACTGACCTGAAAGTAGCCAAAATTTGTCTTTTTTCGGTGAGGGTGCACCTCACCGTTGGGCACGTGTGATACACGCCAGATACGTCAATGTTAAAACTAATGCACTTGATTTTAATGCACGTCAGCTAAAATTAACACAACTAATGAAAATCTGAGAGATTAAATAGTGTAAACTGATTTAAGGATTTCATTTTTTTTGAAACGATATCATTTTAGTTATGTAATTAAACGACGTCATTTTGTTAATCTTTATTAATTATGTTAATTTTAGTTGACGTACATTAATAGTTAGAGTTTCTTAAATACATGGTAAGTCATGTCAATAAAGTTAACAAAGACACTAAAGTCAAGTTAGAATTGATAAAAATTTAAAAGTTTGCTCATTTAATTGCCACTTTTTAAAGTTTGGGTTTTAATTACAAAATTGACAAAAGTTTGAAATTTTTTTAACTAACACTTTTATTTAAATTAATTTAGAACATTTAAATTGGGCCAAACTAACTATTCAATCTAAGTTCGGTCTAAAATCCTATTTCTTCAAGTTTTAGGAGACAAGATTTTCTGTCTAACATTATTCTGTCTAACTCTATCCGGTTAATAAAACTTCGTCATTTCTATTTAAATTTTAAGCAACTTAGTTGTTTAAACATAATTGTCACACCCGTGAATTTTTTTTGTTGTCATTTTAATTTTAATTATACTACTATTATTTTAATAAAAATCAAATCAAATTAAAATTATGTTACTATTAATTTTTTAAAAAATTAACATTAAAATGATAAAAAGTGACAAAATTTTCCTTTTGTTGTTTTTTTAAAATTATTTTAAATTTAAATTTTTAAATAAAATTAAAATGATAATAGAAAACAAATTTATGTCGCATATATTAGCACGCATGCATATTAAGGCAATATTAAACATTTTGTATATTTATGATAAAGTTTTTTCTACAGAAAATGCTTGTGAAATGCAAATAAATTATATATATATATATATATATGAAATAATTTATTTTGGATTTCAATAACTTATTTTAGCTTATTTTATCAGCAATTAACTGATAGTTGATTTTATGAGCTGATTTGACCAGCGGATAACACCAGCTATTTATTAAAGATGTTTGATAAATCAGTTGTTTATTAAAGATGTTTGATAAAATTAGTTGTTGTATTTATGTATAAAATTCTATAATTTATAAAATTAATTAAACAATTTTGGTAAATTAATCAATTAAAATAAGTTGTTGAAATTAAAATAAATTATTCCACATATAAAATATATTGTATAATTTACTTGCATTTCACAAACATCCTCTATATAAAAAAAAAAACTTTGTTTTACAAGATGTTAAATATTGCATTAATATGCATGCAGCCAATATAACAATAATAAAATTTTAAATTTTCATTTAAATTTTTCCTATAATTTATAAATTAATTAGACAATTTTAATAAATTAATAAATTTTATCTTATAAATTTATTTAAAAAATTAAAATAATTAGAAAAACAAATTCTTTTTTAATTATTTAAAATTTAAATTTTTATAAAATTAATAGTATCATAATTAATATTAAATTTTGATTTAATTTTTTTATTAAACTAATAATAATATGATTAAAATTAAAATAATAAAAAGTGACGGGTCACGCCTGCGACACTTATGTCACACGTAAGTAACCCTGACAATTATAAGTGAATGGTGACTTAAAATTTTAAGCAGAAACAACTACGTATTTCAATCAAACAAAGGAACCAGATTCGAATTTCAGTAATCCTTAATCTATTTTTTTATTCTAATATAATTCGTTGATGCAGGAACCATTCGGTCCCTGCATGTATCAGCACCCCATGATATACAATACTTGTTAAACATTTGATGATCACACATGAGCGTGAAACCAACCAAGTCTGACGATGAGAAATACAGAATTAGAGGGAAGTTTTACGGTGTTCCGAGCACAAAAGCTTCAAGTTTTTTAAGAAACAAGCGAAGATCCGGCGCTTGATTTGTCCTCGACGAGGAGGAAGCAACTTCCGATCACCGTTCTTTTTCTCCACCTGAGAACGACACCCTGACGGAGCAACAGCAGCCGCTGGACCCACCCTCACCTCCATGATCGAAGCTTGATGAGCTGAAAAATGAAAGTGAAGTTTGTGTGAAGTATGATGACGGAACAGAGAGTTGAGTCTCTATTTATAAGTCTTGCATGAAAGAAACGTGGCTGGACCTGAAGTTGCGGCTGTGCAGATTGTGACTGAAAGGCCCGAAATTGCGGATATGGAGATTGTGACTGACAACGAAGCTTCGTATGAGTTGACGTAGACTGGAGTATCCAATTAAGAAGTGATAATTAGGAAAAAAAAAGAGCATATTTTTTTATTTCAGCATTTTAATTTTTTTAAAATTAAAAAATTTAATAACCTAATTTAAAAGTTTGTTTGTATCTTATTCTTTATTATCGTCTTCGTCAACACCTACATGGAGTCCAAGCTCGTCGTTTAGAGAGTTTTGATAATATGTAGCCTTATCTTTATTTAATAGAAAATTTACTTCTAATAAATCCATATAATATGTCATAAAGATATTACAAAATTAAAATAAATGTGCAAAATTAAGTAAATAACTCAAATAAATATAAAAAAATGTAACAAAATAACTAGACACATAAATACAAATAAATAATAAAAAGAAACAATAATAACATTAATAATAAAATAGTTCAGGCAATACAAAAATATTTCAAAGATTTTTACTACCATTTTATTGATATAAATATGTTTTAAAGATTTTTATAGACTTTAAAATAAGTTTTTAAGGTTAATATACAACTATTATTAATTCTACAGACAACAAATTTTTATAAATAAAATTTATTTAAAATGTAAAAGGTAATATACAATAAAAATAAATGTTTATTAGTAAACAATGTAGGATTCAACTTATAAACTATAAAATAATTGGTACTTATTTAATTCCTTTAAAACCATATTCCTAAATTGGTGTTAATAAAATAATCAAACCAATATCTTAACAACATTTAGTTATAGATGTGATCAAGTGTTTATCCTAATTAAATACTAAATATTTTCAAAAAATTAAGTAAATGAGATTATTCATTAGTATCAACAAAATTGATTTTGGTTTAATTAATAATTAATGTCTAGCCTATTACTACAAAATCAAAATCTAATGTTTTGAAAACATTAATCAAGTGAGAAAAGAGATTTAAGATTTAAAAGGTTTAATCGATATTAAACCGTCATCAAACTAGTTAAAGATTGAATAAAATTGAAAATGATTGAAAATTGTACTTATTTATCAAAAAAATTAAAATTTAATTTAAAAAGGGACTATTAAATAAAATTTATTTATTTATAAAAACTTACTAGTATATGAAAATTGACTGATTAATTAATAAATTTATCAATTTTTAATAAAAAAATTATTAAATTAAATCAAACAAAAAATTAAAAATTAAACCAAAAAGTTAGTCCATTCAAATTTATTTTTGATAAACTATCGAAAATCAGAGGTACGTGGTTGAAAATCAGCCGACGAACAAATCTCAACTAAACTAAAGTAAATATGCATTTAGAAAATCTTATACAAACTCTTATATTTAATTAATTTCATAAAAATTGAATAGCCTTTTTTAAAAATGTTTATAATTAGAAGAGTGAAAGAGACTAATGGATCTTTTTACAAATTTTCTTTTCCTTGTCAACTTGTTGACCAAATGATTCTAAAAAATTATTGTTCTATGTATTAAAAATAATATAATTGTTTTTAAAAATAATTATTTTTAGGAAAATCCTGTTCCATGTCCATCTCCTTCTCCTTCTCCATAAATCTCTCTTTCCCTTCACTTTCTTCTCTTTTTCAATTCCACATAGTGCAAGTAAACCCTTTTACATGTTTTATTATTTAAATAAATAAATGTATTAATTAATTTATGTATTATTAAATGAAATAATTAATTTTAGTTACTTATAGATAAATATAATATATAATATTAACCCCTTTCTGTTTCACTTGCCTCCATTTCTCTCTCCCTCTCTCTGTTGCCCTTTTTAGCAAAGTGATTCCATTGATAAAGCTCCATTCTTTTTCTCTTCTTCTCCATCTCTCTGCAACCGGAGGAGAGAAATCAACATGACAAGCTAAACCCAGATCTGTTTTCCTATCTTTTTCCATCGTAGTGAGTGAGGTATGCGATTGATTCCACTTGCTTTTTCTCTGGCTCTGCTAACGTCCAAGTTTTCACCTTCAAATCTTTACTTCCTCATCTTTGTGTTTCTGGCTTTTTATGCCGTCTCTTATGTGCGGGTATGTTTTTTGTGTGTGCTTGTATGTGTTAATGTGGATAGGTATGTATGTTGTGTGGGAGCTACTCTGTTTTTTAAGGTAATTATGGTCATGAGTTGCCATGAGACGCAGATCGGAGTGTTTGTGGGTATAACTAACCACAATCTTATGTTCAACTTTTTCTTTTGTTGAATTCATTGGGATTCCTCTGTTCCGTGTACAATGTAAATTCAAGTTTTTGGTTTATTTGGATTAGAGTCGCAGCTGTCACGAGCTTCTCTATCCAACTTCTCTGTTTCTGCTCATGGATATTTGGTTTTTCTATTAGTTTCCTATCCGTGTTGTACTTTTTCTTGAATTTTATATCTGTAAGATCATAACCCAGTTCTTTGTTTTCGTTATTATAATTTGTTTTGCTGAAGCTTGATGTCAATTTCCTGCCAAAGTTCTCGTTTTAATATCACTGGATGTCATTGGTTGGAGGTTAATCTAATCTTGGTCCAACAACCAACATTTTTTTGGTAGTTGGAAGACATGAGTATCCTGGATATCGACTAAAATTACGAGTTTATCTAATTTTCGGCTTTGATCTCCAGGTGCTAAACTTCCATGTAATTAATAGACCAGTAGACCATTAGACCATGGCGTTAGGGAAGTATACTAGGATAGACAATAGAAGACAAACTACAAATTACTGCTCGACAGTGACAATTGTGGTTTTTGTGGGGCTATGCTTGGTTGGGTTATGGATGATGACATCGTCATCTGTATTTCCTAGTCCAAAAGTAGATGTTCCCGGTCAGGAAAAAAAGAATGATGTGAAGGAACAAGTGATTGAGAGCAGCGGAACCAATCCTAAGCAGTTTGAGGATAGCCAGGGTGACTTACCTCGTGATGCAACCAAAGGAGACACCAATTCCAATGTTTCACAGGGAGAAAACAAACCGAATGCACAAGAAGATCAAGAGGTAAAGCCTGAGAACTATCCTGAAGTAAAACCAGAGGAGAAGCCAGAGAAACCTGAAGAAAAGCCTGACGAGGGAAGTAATTCTGATAATCAAAATGACAAGACTCAAAGTCAGGAAGGTAAGACAGAAGACTTGGATTCTAAGAAACCAGAAGGAGAATTAGGCTTAGAGAATGTAGAGGTGAAATCTGATAATGGAGGAATTAATGTAGCTGGACAGGGAGATTCAGATGAGAATTCTGCAGAGAACCAATCTGATTCAGGTGATTCTGAGAAAAAATCTACCTCTGATGAGACTGAAAAGAAGTTTGAAACTATCGAGACAGACTCACAATCAAATCAGAATGGGAAGGCAGAGAATGGTCAGATTGAGGAGAAGGTAGACCAAAATGATAAAAAGGAGTCAGAGAAAAGCACCGATGGGCAGGTTAACAACAAGACTCCAAGTGAGGAATTTCCTCCAGGAGCTCACTCTGAGCATTTGAATGAAACCACTGCTCAGACTGGGTCATGGTCAACTCAGGCAGCAGAGTCAAAGAATGAAAAAGAGGCTCAACTATATAACCAAAATAATGGATACAATTGGAAATTGTGCAATGCCACTGCTGGGCCTGATTATATCCCATGTCTTGACAATCTGCAAGCCATTAAAAGTCTCCGAACTACCAAGCACTATGAACATCGAGAGAGGCACTGTCCTCAGGAACCTCCAACCTGTCTAGTTCCTCTTCCTGAAGGATATAGACGTCCAATCAAGTGGCCTAAAAGCAGGGAAAAGGTATGGTGATATTAGTTCATAAGCTCATTAACAGCTGTATTTTCTGAACAATGAATGATACACCATTTTCTTGCAGATATGGTATTACAATGTTCCTCACACCAAGCTTGCTCAAATTAAGGGGCATCAGAATTGGGTGAAAGTCACTGGTGAATACCTCACTTTTCCTGGTGGTGGAACCCAGTTTAAACGTGGTGCTTTACATTACATTGACTTTATAAATGAGGTGAACTCGGAATTAATGCAATTATCATTTGAACATTACATATCCATACAAAGGATTCAACTGGCTTGGATAGATTATTTTATTTGCTGTGTATCACATTATCCTACCTGGGTTTGAAGCTGCAATCTCAGATTTGAAACTAGGTCTACGTACTCATCATTTATAAGTTAGTGTTGTTGGGTATGCATTATAATCAAACTAAGATCAATTGTTGATTTTATGATAAATTACTAATTAACGGATTGAGCCAACTAACTGAGAAGCTGGTTTTCCATAGTTGAGTTTTCTCCTCTATGTACAAGTCCTTTATGTTGATCATTAGTATCTATTCATGTACTTCTTGACTTAAGGGGTAATTCTTATTGAGATTTCTGTTTCTTCAGGCTGTCCCTGAAATTGCTTGGGGAAAGCGCTCCCGTGTAATCTTGGATGTTGGGTGTGGAGTTGCAAGCTTTGGAGGCTTTCTTTTTGACAGAAACGTACTCACGATGTCATTTGCGCCTAAGGATGAACATGAAGCACAAGTGCAATTCGCCCTTGAAAGAGGGATTCCTGGTATATCTGCAGTGATGGGCACGAAGAGACTTCCCTTTCCAGGCACCGTATTTGATGTTGTGCACTGTGCACGCTGCAGGGTCCCATGGCATATTGAAGGTTAGGGCATATATTTTTCATCTTTTTATGTTATATGATGATTAACATGTTCAGATTATGATTTTTGTTTGATTGAATTCCCCAACTTGCTGTTAATCATAAATCACAGTTGTTTAAAGTAATTCATTATATCTCTTGTATGTCTTTTGATAATTTATACATACAGGTGGCAAGCTTCTTCTGGAGCTGAACCGTGTGCTGCGACCAGGTGGATTCTTTGTGTGGTCTGCTACTCCTGTCTATCAGAAGCTCGCTGAAGATGTAGAAATCTGGAAAGGTAGGTGCTATTGCACAGGAACATGTCTATTACACGGAGTATCTAATATGTTGGTTTAACTCATGCACTTCATGGAAACTTTTGCAGCCATGACTGAACTTACAAAAGCCATGTGCTGGGAAGTTGTATCTATTACTAAGGATAAGGTTAATAAAGTAGGTATAGCTACATACAGGAAGCCTGTCTCTAATGACTGCTATGAGAAAAGAGCAGAACAACAGCCTCCCATCTGTGAAGCATCTGATGATCCTAATGCAGCATGGTATTCTTTGTTCCTATCTGACGGATAATAATTTCATCATTCTTCTATATTTAATCTTCTGCTAGATATTTCTGTTGTGACTGCTTCATTTCCATGTCCTTAAAGATATTGAGAGTAAATGTGTAATAATAAGATCCATTTGTTTCTAAATCTATCTTGAGAAGAAAAAAAGAAATTATGGGAAAGCACAAGAGTTTGCAACTTGAAGAAAACACTCTAATTTCATTCCTAAAACATGTTTCCCATAATCTCGTAGTGTCCATCATCTTTCAGTTCTAAAACATGAGTTGTTAACTTCTGTCCCCTTCATAGGAATGTACCACTGCAAGTTTGCATGCACAAGATACCATTGGATTCTCAGAAGCGAGGGTCTCAATGGCCAGAGCAGTGGCCCATTAGACTGGAAAAAGCACCTTATTGGATGCTGAGTTCGCAAGTTGGAGTTTATGGTAAACCAGCACCAGAGGATTTTGCTGCAGACTATGAGCACTGGAAGCGGGTCGTGTCCAAATCATACCTAAATGGGATGGGAATAAACTGGTCAACAGTGAGAAATGTCATGGACATGAGATCTGTCTATGGAGGGTAAGCAAAGTCATCTGGTTCCTAATGGAAAGAGTTTTAATTGTTTGAATTCTCCTGCCTCTTCTTTTCTGTCTGCTGATGCTTAAGATCCTACATCCTTAGTAGTCTGTGATACAAGCTTGGCTTGTTGCAACCATTGTAAATTCTTCAATCTATTCGGGAAATCTTTATGATAGTATTGAGAGTATTATAATTTCCACCATGAAGGGCAATAATCTTGTTATTTTTTCATCATCAAGGGTTTGAGTTAGAAATTCATATAATCTTTAGAAAATGTTTCTCCATCTTCTCCTTAATATCTGATATCTGCATTATGCTTGCAGTTTTGCTGCAGCTTTGAAGGATTTGGATGTGTGGGTTATGAATGTAATTACAGTGGACTCTCCTGATACTCTGCCTATAATTTATGAACGTGGTCTTTTTGGTATCTATCATGATTGGTGTGAATCATTTAGCACCTACCCTAGATCTTATGATCTTCTTCATGCGGACCATCTTTTCTCCAAAGTTAAAAAGAGGTGTGTACTTGAAATATATTCTCAATTTCTATTTCTAGCATTGGCTGCACGACACACTATACGATTTCTGTATCAAATGAAGCCTAACGTTCAAATGGTTGATGGCTCTTGTAGGTGTAATTTAGTTGCTGTGGTTGCAGAGGTTGATCGGATTCTCAGGCCAGAAGGAAAGCTGATTGTCCGTGACAATGTTGAGACAATAAATGAGCTGGAGAACTTGGTGAGGTCTATGCAATGGGAGATCCGGCTGACCTATTCCAAGGACAAAGAGGGATTGCTCTGCGTGCAAAAGTCCATGTGGCGTCCCAAAGAGTGGGAAACAATTACATATGCTATTGCTAAAACATGACTACAATGGCCATTTTATTGAGGCCTGCCTTGCCATGAGATTAGATTTCCTTACCTTGAAAAGTTTGCTACTCAGCTCGTGATAATTGTATTTCCACATTAGCTGATGTATCATGCCAATAGGTTCTTTTTTTCTTCATCTCGGGCTTAGTGTCATAGTTTCCAGTATCAGTTGATACTGTTATTTATTGTCCAAGAGTGAATTCTATTCTTCAAGTATAAAGTCCATTGTCAAAATCTGGACGCACATCCTTGGATGAGTTCTCAACGTATCATGTTTCTCCGAACATGTTTTGATCTATTCTTAACGAAGAAAGCTTGTACTTTTTTTTAAAAACCTGCATCTTCTCTAAATGTACCCCACCTTGCAAGGTGCAGCAGTAATCGTGCAGGTTCTGTTTTGGGTATACAGTGCCAGAATCCTGATGCTGGAGAAGCTTTATGTATCAGAATCATTATCTTGTGTTCTTAGTTCATGGCATTGTAATACATTTAATGTTTTTGCTTATTCAGAACTCCTTTGACTCCTTTCCTTGAAGCTTTATATAGAATTTCTACATGTTCTGTTGCTAGGTGGAAGTTTCCTGGTAATGTTTAGTACTTGGAAAGTTCTGTGAAAGGATTGACATGCCTGATTGAATGTGAGTTAGCATTATGATAATCTGGTGATATTCTGCAAATTTGCAGGTTGTTTCTTATGATCTCAAGGAAATGTTTCAAATTGTTATTATCCAACAATTTGTTAATAATGACTTCCAAAACCCAAAACCAAACTTCAGACAGGTTTTCAGATTTACAGTCACTCAATACATCAACACTTGATATAATGCCAATTGAATCATGTCTACCAGTACTATGAATTTCTTATAGTATCTGTCCGTACCAACCAAGAAACGATACATATCGGTGTTAAATACTGAAAAATATTGAATCAAATTTGTAAATAAAGAAAAAATCAAATGGGTAAATTGAAAAAGGTTCAAGAACTATTTACAGAATGAAACTTTGGAGGGGTATATGACTTTGCAGCAAGTAAACTGTCTACCAAGAGCTTTTCTCTGTTCTTCTGTCAAAAAACATTTTATTCATTCGCTATCTCATTAAATGATTTATTCGAAACAACACGTAAATTATAAATTATTACATGCACTCGACAATTTATCAGTTAAACTGAAAAAGAGAGTTGCTGATTTATTTATTTTTTGGTTGCTTATTACTATTATGCATGGAAGTAGTTATATAGAGAGGTCAAAATGCAGTCAAGACATGGCACAGAATCATCAAACCGCGTCCAAGATGACAGGAAGAAGTTAGTTAAATTATCGTACCCTTCTCACATAGAGCGAGTCCCTTGGAACTCTAAACAACCTATTATCAGTATGGTCTTGTTGTCCTCTCCTCTTCACTTGCCTACTTTCATGCTCTTCTTTCCCTTCATTTCAGTCCATAAAATAACCTTTTAAAACATTAATCAAAACCCCAAAAAACAGATAATCTCGGCAATCTTAACATCAACAACATAAATCCAAACAAAGGGTGTTGTAAGCTAGATTCAAAAGACAGAAACTTGAGATGGAGAATGAGAGCCATGGAAGTGTGCCAAATGGAGGTAGCCCTGAAAGTCCATGCTTAAAGAGCAGTAACAGCACCAACAACAATAACAAAGAACAAGATCGTTTTCTTCCTATAGCCAACGTTGGCAGAATAATGAAGAAGGTGATCCCAGGAAATGGGAAGATCTCAAAAGATGCAAAAGAGACAGTCCAAGAATGTGTGTCGGAATTCATCAGCTTCGTCACCGGAGAGGCATCTGATAAATGTCAAAGAGAGAAGAGGAAGACCATCAATGGAGATGACATTATCTGGGCCATTACAACTCTTGGTTTTGAAGATTATGTTGCTCCTCTTAAACTCTATCTCAGCAAGTACAGAGAGATTGAAGAGGAGAAGCTGAACATCCCCAAGCAACAAAGAACAGAACAAAGGTTACAACATCAAAACCATCGTCATCATCATCATCAACAACAACAACATGAACATGAACAAAATATATCACCTTACAGTACTGTATATTCTTCTACCAGTCTCATGTCTCAGCCATCTTTTGTTGCCACCGATCCAACTTTTTCTTTAAATTTTTCCCCTAGTACCACCATTCAGAAACAATTGCAGCAACAAGACCAAATTGATTCCGTCAGGCACTGGTAAGAAAAAAGGAACACCAACCTGCCAAAGAAAAAAGAAGAAAAATATTAGATATTGAATGTTCTTAATTTTTTTTTTTTTGGTTCTTCCAGCGATTCTACAGAAATATTTTTGTATATATCTATATAGATATATACAAGATATCTTCCATGTAACCTTACCTACATATATACTTATTCTTTGTTTTATCCTACATCAGATAGTTGTATTCTGCACAAATGTAAATAACAGGCTCTGAATATACATGTGAACATGGTGATATCATCTTCTGCTTACTTATTCATTGGCACTGATACACTTTTCTTCATTGATTTGATAAAGAAGAAACTATTCATCATCAAAGATTTCTGGAAATTTTGATATACCCTTTTGAACTATTATTCTGAAGTTTCAAAGGGTCTTAATTACTTGCAATCATGTCATAAGAATTCTCCTTTTTTTAATTTCTTACTAAGTTGACCATTAAAGATAGATGACTAAATTCATCTTGATCCTTGTTTTCAATTCAAGCATAAAATTTTCTTTTAGTTTGGTTTCTGTAACTTTTTGCTCTATATCATTGATAGTTAGATTGTAACATACTTGTAAATGTGGAAAATTGTAAATGCTGTCCAATTGCAAGTTTTGGTTATGATGATTGAACAAGAGTGAAGATTATCTTCTGTACAGCTCCAAACTTCTTGTGTCCTTATAGTTGATGCTGCAATTGACAATTATCATGTTCATTGTAACCATGGTGGATTGACAGGTTCTTGGAAAATTTTTCTATACAATAACTTTGCGTGTCCGTCTTGTGAATTCATTCCTTAAATCTCTCTAAACTTTCACAAACTCATGAATGGCTACGCCACCAGGAGTCCTGAAACACACCAACAGCAGAGAGATACTCTGTTTGCTGATAAGGAAACTACCATTCCTGATATGGGTAAATTCTCAAATTCATTCTTAGGTTTAGCGATGCAAGAAGAACAACACGGAAGAGGATTAAAGATTGAAGAAAGCAAAAGAAGAGTATTTAATAATCTACATCAGTAGATATATTAACAACAACAACTAATACAAGAAGCGTGAAGAACATGATCGCAACAACAACAATCCATTACAAATCTCGCTAATATACGAGATCGGGAGAGAATCAGTATCACAGTCTTACTCCTAATTCTGAGAACATGATCTTGTCTCAGAATATCACTAAAAAGTAAGAAGCTGATTCTTAAGTACAAAGATCACACACACACCAGGCTGGTGTGTTGATCTACTATTCCCATAAAAAGAAAAAGAGCAACAGACCGATCACTACTTAGAAAGGAAGTGAACATCAACGACGTACTTCCATGTAGATCATCAACCATTTGGTTTGTTTGAAGGAGAACAACCAAACCCAGCCCGCACCATGCTATTCTTGAGTTTCCCACGTGGCCAGGGGTGGTTGCAGTACGAAACAGAGGTGGCTGGTCGGATGTTGTTGGCGGTGGGCTCAGTCATTTCTTCACTAGTCACTACACAATACAACCTTTCCCCAAGTGGTAGTTGGTTCTGATATGATCCCACCTCTCGCCCAGTTCACTTATTTATAGGGCAAGGACATTTCGTCTTCTTGAGCTCTACAGTGCATGCGCTCTGATCCCTTCGTAGAGAAGGCAAACAGAGTACTTACTACTTGGCACAAGATGCCAAACCATATCCATTACAACAGAGAAAACAAATGTAAAATAGTAATAAATAATATATACCACTTCTTGAGTTTAAGGAATTAATTAAAAATAAAAAATGATCTATTTTTCACATAAATCAGCAATAACTAAAAATCAATTATTCAAAAACTCAACCAATTCAGCTAATTTAACCGTAAAAACATCAAATTGTTCAACTTTTCAGTTAGTTTTTAATTTTTCGGTTCGATTTAATTTACTAACTGTATTTGTTAAAAATTAATCAATTTATTAATTAATCGGTCAATTTAGTAAATTAATAAATTATTATAAACTAAAATAAATCAATTAATTTTATTTAATAATATTTTTAATTAAAATTGTAAAGATAATCTCTTTTAATTATATTTCAAATCTTTAATTTTATTTAATCTTTAACTAATTTTATGACGGTTTAATACCGGTTAAATATTTTAAACCTTGAACTTCTTGTCTTACCAGTTTAATTTCTGGTATGACTTGACCTAAAGTTAATAAACTTTATCGAATTAATCAATTTTTGGGTTGTGTTTGAATTTTTTTTCTAAATTTTAGATTTTGAGTCAAGCTACCGCTCAATTTGGTTAGATTAGGAAATTCAATATTTTTATATAGAACAAAATTTAGGACTTGTTTGTTTTTATTTTTTAAATTTAGTTAAAAAAAACACTGGTTTGTTTGAATTATTGGTTTCTACTTTTCATTTTGGTTTCTTATTTTTTTTTAAAATTATGAAAATTAAAAAAAAAATTTCTGATTATTTTTTATAATCAGATTTACTATTAACTAAATATATATTATTTAATTATTTGATATATTAATTGTTAATTTTTGAACAAGTTAATTTAATATGTTATATTTAATTAATTAAAGTAATTATTAATAATTTAATTTTTATTTAACAATTTTATTTTATTTTCGTAATTAAATTAAATTAATTAAAATTTTAATAATTATTAATAAATATAATTAAATTTAAAATATTTTCAAACTCAAATAAAATTTGATTTAATAATTGAAATATATTAAAATAAATATCAATTATAAAAGTAAGTCTTCTTAAATATTACCTAAGAGATTAAAATAGATTTATTTAATTAAAATAAGTTTATTTTCTAATTTTTATATAATATATGTAGTTATTATTTAAGTTCCACGAATTGACCCTTATCCCTTAGAATCATGTCCAGAGGCAAGGCGACGTACGAGCTCCGACAAGGCGTGCTCTGATTTTTTCAACTTTTATGTTGCAAGTTGGTACGGACACACAAGAGCTAAATTTTAACGAATCTACTCGTGCTTATCTGATGAGCTCTGGTAAAAAAAACCAGTGGTTTACGGTTAACTAACTTAACTTCTAGAAAGTGTACTGTTCCAAAATGGAACTCTGTTCCAAGTAAGGAGGATGATAATGTTTAGTTTTGTTAATCTCACGGTGTTTAAGGTTTTTGTTTCTTGAACGACACGACAACCAAACCAAGCTGCTGATCCCTTCATACAGAAGGCAAACAGAATATCTGATATAAGATTCCAAAGCATATTCATTGCAACAGAGAAGAAAGCAAGTGTGAATAATTAAGTTAGAATGAAATAATAAAAAGAAATATTTTTGAATATATTATCATCATCATCACGAGTGATTTGGGAAGGTGTGATACTACGCAGCCTTACTCCTACATAATAGAGAGGTTGTTTTCGATAGATCCACATGTAGATGTGACAATAAAAGAGTAATACAGATTACTGGCACGTTAATTATCGAGTAAATAAAATTACAATAAATACATAAATAAATAAAAATATAATATAATCAAAAGATATACCTGATGGTGTCTAGATCGGCTAGTACCTGAAAAGTTACAAAGTTCAGCTCTTTTTATCTTTAATTAAACCAGAAGTCCTTACTTAGAGACTCTAAAAATATGACAATTTTACGATTTTAGACAAACTCACATATCTTTTTCCACTAACCTATCCTAAAAAGTCTAGTCTGCACAAATGTAAATAACGGACTCTCAGTATCCATGTGAACACTAAAAAGTCTAGTCTGCACAAATGTAAATAACGGGTTCTCAATATCCATGTGAACGTCATGGTATCATCTTCTGCTTGCTTATTCATTGGCACTGATACACTTTTCTTCATTGATTTGATAAAGAAAAAGCTACCCATCATCAATGATTTCTGGAATTTTTTATATACCCTTTCGAACCATTATTCTAAAGTTTCAAAGGGTCTTAATTGCTTGCAATCATGTCGTGAGAATTCTTAGTCTTTGTACCTTTTTTGGACTTTTCTTATTAAGTTCACCATTAAGGACACAATTGTTGACTGAATCAGAGAATTTCTTGATGTACAGTAAAAGACAATGGATGAGACTGATTTGAAGTACTGAAAACAAGGACCAAACTTTGAACCAATCTGATGCATCTACGTGTGCTTATATGATGAGCTCAAATGGTCAAACACGTCTAGAAATTAATAATTTTTATGGAAAGTAAGACCCACAATAAGCCGACATTTGACTTTAAACGTATATATATATTAAATTTTTTGTTTAATAATAATAATAATAATATGTAAATTAATATATACCACTTCTATTTCAAACAGTTGAAAATTAAAAATTAATATTGGTCGGATCGGCTGTCCAGGGCCTAGACCCATTCAAAACAACTCGTGGGCCGATCGGTCCATTCTTCAAAGATCAGTCTCATAC
>JANVCQ010000230.1:37720322-37732578 GCA_025531925.1 Erythroxylum plowmanianum
CAGCCCCCAGGTTCCCGAGTAGCTCCAACTCCCACACTGCCGCTGGAAGCGAAACGTCCGTAATTGATCCGATCAAGAAGCTTTGCCCAGGGAGCTAGAGGATCATCAATAGGAACAATTCCTATTTCTCCTCCTTTGGCTTGACTCGAACTCAAGACCTCCTGGAAGGGAGAGCCTTAAATGAGGAGCTTTGACCACTCAAACCACTCCTACTTGTTGACAGTTATCATTTTCTTGTAACCATGGTGGATTGACAGGTTCTTGGAAAATCTTAATTTCCATTCAATAACTTTGCATATCCATCTTGTGAATTCATCCCTGAATTTCTTTTAAACATTCACAAACTCATAAATGGCTACGCGACCAGGAGTGCCGAACACATCAGCAGCTGAGAGTTATACAGTTTCCTGATATGGAAACTACATTCCTAATAATGGTAAATTATCAAATTCATTCTACAGGTTTAGTGATGCTTGATCTTCACCAAACAAGAAGACTAACAACACAGAAGAAGATTAAAGATTAAAGAAAGCGAAAGAAGAGTATTTAATAATCTACATCTAATACCAGAAGCGTGAAGAACATGATCATATTTCAGAATATCACTAAAAAGTAAGGAGCTGATTCTTAAGTATAAATATTTTTTTTATAGAATTACGAGGGAGATGACATATGAGTTCTGACGTGTCGTGTTGCATTTTATTTTGTAAATACCAGTTTTTCATGTTTTCATCCCTTAATAAAAAATTCAATCGAATCATACAACTTTTAAATTTCGGTTAGATATATTTTAATAATTTTTGTTGATAAAAAATAATTAATTAACTAATTAATCTATTTTTATAAATTAATAAATTCTTATAAATTAAAATTAATTAATTAATTTTTATTTAACGATTTATTTTTAATTAACTTCAAATTATTGAACAGATAACAACAATTTCTTTCAATCATATTTTAAATTCTTTAATTTTATGTAATATTTAATCGATTTTATTACGGTTTAATATAAGTTGAATATTTTTAATTCAAACAAATTCTTTAATTTTATGTAATTTTCAAAATTCTAGAAATTGTCCAATCAAATATTATTTCCTGATTTTAAAGATAAGTTATTATTAATCAACTCAAAACATGCAATTATTGCACATTTATTAATCAACTCAAAACATGCAATTATTGCACATTTCAGTTCGTTATTTTTTAACGAAATTTAAAAAAAGACATTTTTATAAAAATATTGGAAATTCAAAAAATATTTTCTGAAATTTTAAATAATAGAATTTTACTTTTTTAAACTACAATAATTATATATTTTACCTTTTTTTATAATTTTTTTTATAAATTTAGGTTAATCATAATGATGATGTAATGGTTGCTTGTGATTTTTGCTTCCTGACCACAAGTTGCTGATCCCTTCGTAGAGAAGGCAAACGTAATATTTGGTATAAATGGAAAAAAGGATTCTTCAAAGGAGTTGCAGGTAATTAAACCAAATCGAGTCGCTTTTGGGTTAGTCTCCATTGAGCACTAGCTCCAATGGGCAATGGATGAGACCTGATGTCATTTTCGAAGTGTTGGTACTACACACAGAAGACCAAACTTTGAACCAATCTGATGGATCTACATGTGCTTATATGATGAGCTCAAACGGTCCAAGACCTTGACTACGTCCGGTTTTCATTGTTCTTGACTACGTCTCCACACTGCTTTGAGATGGTCCAGGCGCACAGTACCTGGACAGCACATGCAACACATGCAGCTCATCGGCTGGAGTCCTTCCGAATCAGATTGGGTGAAACTCAACACGGATGAGACAAGTCAGATAGATCCGACATTGGCCTCCGCAGGCGGCCTTATCCGGGACAACACGAGTTCCTAGCTTGGAGGTTTCGTTCAGAACCTGAGCTAGTGTACATCTTTCACCGCTAAGCTTTGGGGCGTATTCACTGGCTTAAAGTTGGCCTGGGACCTTGGATACCGCCGGGTACTTTTGGAGTTGAATTCTCAGGTAGCGCTGCAATTCATTTCTGATTCGGACACCCGCCTCACATCTATTAATCCCCTCTTGGTTGACATCACGAAACTTCTCAGTCGCAACTGAACGATCTTCCCTCGCCATACATATCAGGAAGGCAATTGATGTGCGGACTGGTTAGCCTCAGCCGTAGTCAATTTTGATTTAGGGGTTACCACTTTTGTACATGCACCCTCCGGGTGCCTTTCGCTCCTCCTAGAGGACATAGTGGGATCTCAATACTCACGCAATATTTTGTAATTGTTTGTTATCCTTTCCCTTTAATTAAAAAAAAAAAAACCTTGAACCAGTCTGATGTATCTACATGTGCTTATATGACGAGGTTCTAGACATTAATAACTTTTATGCGAAGTAAGACCCACAGTAAGCCAACATTTGAGTTTAAACAGATAAGTTTAAACACGCTAGAAGCTGAGAGATACGCTGTTTACCGATAAGGAAACTACCATTCCTGATAAGGGTAAATTCTCCAATTCATTCTCAGGTTTAGTGATGTCCAAACAAGAAGAAGAATACCAGTACTGAAGAGGATTAAAGATTAAAGAAAGCAAACCAGAAGATTATTTAATAATCTACGTCGGTAGATATAACAACAACCACAACAACTAATACCAGAAGCTTGAAGAACATGATCATATCTCAGAATCTCACTACAAACTAAGAAGCTGATTCTTAAGTACAAAGCGCGCGAGAGCACGCCTAGAGTATGTTGATCTATTATTCCAATAGAAATAAGAAAGAGTAACAGACCGATCACGCATCTTCTTTAAACCACCTCCAAACGAAGTGTATATCAACTGCGTACTTCTACCCTTTTTTGCGCTGTGAAGGAAAACAACGAATTGCATCCTGCAAGATACTGTTCCTCACTTGCGAACGTGACAACGGGTAGGTGCAGAAGGAATCAGAGGTGGTACGTCGGACGTTATCGCCGGAAGTTTGGCTGCCGGTGCCGGTGTCGGTGCCGGTGGTGGTGACGGCGGCGGCGGCGGCGGCGGCGGCTGGCGCACTCATTTCTTCGCTACAAAATACAACCTTCCCCAAGTGGTAGTAGTCTTCTGATATGAACCCGTTCCCATCCATAGTCCACACATTATTATTTATACAGAAAGTTTTTTTAATAAAACATTATTTTTAATTTACCTTAACAGTTTTTATTATAAAAAAACTAACCTATTTATTTCATATATTTAAATAAGCCTATTAATTTGTAATTAACATTCTCATTCTTTAATTAAATTTTAATTTTTGATAAATAATAATATTATTTTTTAATTTTATTTAATCTTTATTATATACTCCCTCCTATCCAAAATAAGTATCGTTTTAGAGATATGCACATTTATTAAGAAAGTTAGTGAAATGTTTGATATACTCTTATTAATTGCACGTTGAATTGCTTTAAAAATGTAATCTGTATAATTAGAATGTAAGATAAATTAAAGAATAATTTTAGAAATAAAATTATAAACATGCATGAAAAATAGTGAACGACATTTATTTTGAATAATTAAGATCTCTCTAAAACAATACTTATTTTAAATAAGAGGGAGTATTCATTTATGATATAATCAACTTAAATTTTTACCGTCGAATCACAATTGATTTACGAACTCTTAAAACAAATTTATTATTCTTTCGTGATGTTTGAGTAATAATGGCAACAAAGGCCCAACTCAACATGAAATTAATAATTTGACTGAGTTAATCAAAGTTTTTGGCTCTAATTACGAACTAATTCGTACTTTATCACATATATTAATTGCTTAACTACTTAGTTTGTTTAAGTCTAAAACTCAAAAATTTTATTTTAAAATTTTTAAAGTAAATTTAATCAAACTTAATCAAAATTAAATTCAAATATAAACCTTGAATTACGATCGAATTTTAGACTATAAACTAATTCCCGCAAATAAAGAATTATTAAAACAAGGTTGAAATTAATTTGAAACAGACATTCTACTCCTACAAAATCTTGGAACAGATTTTGTGTTTGGTCTAACTCAAACACAAAATCTTGGAACGGATATTCTGCTCCTCAAATATAAGTACAGAGGATTTAACAAAGGGCATAAGTGAGTTGATAAGAGATTCTTCTGATTTAAGTGAGGTTATGAGTTTAATCTCTTTTTATATATGCAGTTGCTTAAAATTTGAGGTTAGAATTTTACTTCTCACAAAGAACCTACCCGATTTGAGTGAGATTATTCTAAAAATAAATGACTTAAAGATTTTTTCTTATAATTAAAACCCTCCTAAAAAGGCAAAAAAAAAAAAACAAAGTAAAGAGGATCTAAATCAGAATTCCGGCCATCGCTGCGAATTTAACCTTACCCTTAAGAACTCGTGACTGATGACGTATGAGTTTAAAAATGGGGTGACGTGATGCTTTTGCCTTTTGAAAAGAAAAAGTGCTTGGTTCTGTGTAATCAATGGTAATAGTAATACTAATACGAAACTTATAAGGTGAAAACCAAGCAAATCAATCAGATGCAAACGGGAATAGTAATCACCATTTTCTTATCAGTCTTTGAAACAGTGCGCGGTGAAAGAGAAAAGATGAGGTCTGGTCTGATCTTATCCTTTAAGCGCAAGTTGGTACTGAACACAAGACCAAATTTGAAACTCTTTGTGATGTTGAACGAATCTGATGAGATCTACTAATAATTTTGTTTCAGTCCATCTCCTCATTTATGTGCCTCCTCGTCCACACATTTATGTGCGAAAGTGATTTCATTTGTCTACACTACAGTTCTGCTCGTGCTTACATGATGAGCTCAAATGGTCAAAAAAAAAATCAGAAGGAGACAGATTTGAATTGATACTTCTTCTAGAAATTGGTACTTACTATGCTAAGTGATACCCACAATACGCTGACATTTGAGTTTAAGTTGGTAAGTCGTTTAAGTTCAAACCTCAATTTTTTTATTTATATTTTTTACATTTTTTCTAGTTAAAAATAACAATAAAAGATATATTTAAATTAATCAAATATTACAAATAACAACAAAAAATAGGCAAACATCATATGTACATCAAAAGGAATTTGTATATAAAAAATATCAAACAAAATTTAAAAAATCTAAAATATGATTAAATTAGGAAATTATTTTTAATTATCAAAAGTTAAAATTTTATTAAAAATGATAAGTTTAAATAAAAATGAACTAGATTAAACTGAGTTTTTAATAATTATTATCATTAAAAATGGTAATTTTATAGATTAGAATAAAATTATCATTTTAATAATAAAGGTATTAAAAAATTTGGTTGAATCACTAAAATTAGTTTGATTTTTTAATCATCATCGTCTCAATTGAATTTTTATTAAAGTGTGAGATTTAGGAAAGCCCGATATTATATAACCTTACTCTTATCTAGTAAAGAATTTGTTTTCGATGAACTCACATATAAATTAATCAAATAGTAAGATATGATTTTAAAGGTAAGATATTATTAATCAAAACAATATTTCAATTAGTTATTTTTTAACCGTTCAAAAAAAATACTTTCTAAAATTTTAAAGAATATATAAATTTTTACAATTTTTAAATTACAAAAATGATGTCTTTTACCTTTTTATAATTTTTTTAATTTACAAATTTAGGTTTCTACTGTTCCAAGCGGAACTCTGTTTATAAGATTGACGACAATGGTTGGTTGTGTTACTATCTTCGTATCTGTTTCTTGACCACCAAGTTGCTCATCCCTTCGTGGAGAAGGCAAACGTAACATGTGGTATAAAGGTTTCAAACCACAACCATTACAACAGGGAAAGCAAATTTGGAAAAGTAAGCTAGATGACAACAGCAACACTGGTGTATGAATTCTGTGGGGACGCGGGAGTAGTCTTGGTTTTGGATGACAACAACAACACTAGTTGACAGCACTCG
The DNA here is from genome assembly GCA_025531925.1 of Erythroxylum plowmanianum. Classification (NCBI taxonomy): domain Eukaryota; kingdom Viridiplantae; phylum Streptophyta; class Magnoliopsida; order Malpighiales; family Erythroxylaceae; genus Erythroxylum; species Erythroxylum plowmanianum. Next base: position 37,726,254 of record JANVCQ010000230.1, read on the forward strand.
TAGTCTGTAAGAAAGATGACAACAACAACACTAGTGTATAAATTCTGTGGGGACGCGGGAGTAGTCTTGGTTTTGGATGACAACAACAACACTAGTTAACAGCACTTGTAGTCTGTAAGAAATTCTTAATCCATTTTTCCAAACTCTTTGTTGATCTTTTAAGAAGGAATTAGTGTGAACTCTAATATATATATATATATATATATATATTAGAGTTCACACTAATTCCTTCTTAAAAGATCAACAAAGAGTTTGGAAAAATGGATTAAGAATTTCTTACAGACTACAAGTGCTGTTAACTAGTGTTGTTGTTGTCATCCAAAACCAAGACTACTCCCGCGTCCCCACAGAATTTATACACTAGTGTTGTTGTTGTCATCTTTCTTACAGACTACGAGTGCTGTCAACTAGTGTTGTTGTTGTCATCCAAAACCAAGACTACTCCCGCGTCCCCACAGAATTCATACACCAGTGTTGCTGTTGTCATCTAGCTTACTTTTCCAAATTTGCTTTCCCTGTTGTAATGGTTGTGGTTTGAAACCTTTATACCACATGTTACGTTTGCCTTCTCCACGAAGGGATGAGCAACTTGGTGGTCAAGAAACAGATACGAAGATAGTAACACAACCAACCATTGTCGTCAATCTTATAAACAGAGTTCCGCTTGGAACAGTAGAAACCTAAATTTGTAAATTAAAAAAATTATAAAAAGGTAAAAGACATCATTTTTGTAATTTAAAAATTGTAAAAATTTATATATTCTTTAAAATTTTAGAAAGTATTTTTTTTGAACGGTTAAAAAATAACTAATTGAAATATTGTTTTGATTAATAATATCTTACCTTTAAAATCATATCTTACTATTTGATTAATTTATATGTGAGTTCATCGAAAACAAATTCTTTACTAGATAAGAGTAAGGTTATATAATATCGGGCTTTCCTAAATCTCACACTTTAATAAAAATTCAATTGAGACGATGATGATTAAAAAATCAAACTAATTTTAGTGATTCAACCAAATTTTTTAATACCTTTATTATTAAAATGATAATTTTATTCTAATCTATAAAATTACCATTTTTAATGATAATAATTATTAAAAACTCAGTTTAATCTAGTTCATTTTTATTTAAACTTATCATTTTTAATAAAATTTTAACTTTTGATAATTAAAAATAATTTCCTAATTTAATCATATTTTAGATTTTTTAAATTTTGTTTGATATTTTTTATATACAAATTCCTTTTGATGTACATATGATGTTTGCCTATTTTTTGTTGTTATTTGTAATATTTGATTAATTTAAATATATCTTTTATTGTTATTTTTAACTAGAAAAAATGTAAAAAATATAAATAAAAAAATTGAGGTTTGAACTTAAACGACTTACCAACTTAAACTCAAATGTCAGCGTATTGTGGGTATCACTTAGCATAGTAAGTACCAATTTCTAGAAGAAGTATCAATTCAAATCTGTCTCCTTCTGATTTTTTTTTTGACCATTTGAGCTCATCATGTAAGCACGAGCAGAACTGTAGTGTAGACAAATGAAATCACTTTCGCACATAAATGTGTGGACGAGGAGGCACATAAATGAGGAGATGGACTGAAACAAAATTATTAGTAGATCTCATCAGATTCGTTCAACATCACAAAGAGTTTCAAATTTGGTCTTGTGTTCAGTACCAACTTGCGCTTAAAGGATAAGATCAGACCAGACCTCATCTTTTCTCTTTCACCGCGCACTGTTTCAAAGACTGATAAGAAAATGGTGATTACTATTCCCGTTTGCATCTGATTGATTTGCTTGGTTTTCACCTTATAAGTTTCGTATTAGTATTACTATTACCATTGATTACACAGAACCAAGCACTTTTTCTTTTCAAAAGGCAAAAGCATCACGTCACCCCATTTTTAAACTCATACGTCATCAGTCACGAGTTCTTAAGGGTAAGGTTAAATTCGCAGCGATGGCCGGAATTCTGATTTAGATCCTCTTTACTTTGTTTTTTTTTTTTTGCCTTTTTAGGAGGGTTTTAATTATAAGAAAAAATCTTTAAGTCATTTATTTTTAGAATAATCTCACTCAAATCGGGTAGGTTCTTTGTGAGAAGTAAAATTCTAACCTCAAATTTTAAGCAACTGCATATATAAAAAGAGATTAAACTCATAACCTCACTTAAATCAGAAGAATCTCTTATCAACTCACTTATGCCCTTTGTTAAATCCTCTGTACTTATATTTGAGGAGCAGAATATCCGTTCCAAGATTTTGTGTTTGAGTTAGACCAAACACAAAATCTGTTCCAAGATTTTGTAGGAGTAGAATGTCTGTTTCAAATTAATTTCAACCTTGTTTTAATAATTCTTTATTTGCGGGAATTAGTTTATAGTCTAAAATTCGATCGTAATTCAAGGTTTATATTTGAATTTAATTTTGATTAAGTTTGATTAAATTTACTTTAAAAATTTTAAAATAAAATTTTTGAGTTTTAGACTTAAACAAACTAAGTAGTTAAGCAATTAATATATGTGATAAAGTACGAATTAGTTCGTAATTAGAGCCAAAAACTTTGATTAACTCAGTCAAATTATTAATTTCATGTTGAGTTGGGCCTTTGTTGCCATTATTACTCAAACATCACGAAAGAATAATAAATTTGTTTTAAGAGTTCGTAAATCAATTGTGATTCGACGGTAAAAATTTAAGTTGATTATATCATAAATGAATACTCCCTCTTATTTAAAATAAGTATTGTTTTAGAGAGATCTTAATTATTCAAAATAAATGTCGTTCACTATTTTTCATGCATGTTTATAATTTTATTTCTAAAATTATTCTTTAATTTATCTTACATTCTAATTATACAGATTACATTTTTAAAGCAATTCAACGTGCAATTAATAAGAGTATATCAAACATTTCACTAACTTTCTTAATAAATGTGCATATCTCTAAAACGATACTTATTTTGGATAGGAGGGAGTATATAATAAAGATTAAATAAAATTAAAAAATAATATTATTATTTATCAAAAATTAAAATTTAATTAAAGAATGAGAATGTTAATTACAAATTAATAGGCTTATTTAAATATATGAAATAAATAGGTTAGTTTTTTTATAATAAAAACTGTTAAGGTAAATTAAAAATAATGTTTTATTAAAAAAACTTTCTGTATAAATAATAATGTGTGGACTATGGATGGGAACGGGTTCATATCAGAAGACTACTACCACTTGGGGAAGGTTGTATTTTGTAGCGAAGAAATGAGTGCGCCAGCCGCCGCCGCCGCCGCCGCCGCCGTCACCACCACCGGCACCGACACCGGCACCGGCAGCCAAACTTCCGGCGATAACGTCCGACGTACCACCTCTGATTCCTTCTGCACCTACCCGTTGTCACGTTCGCAAGTGAGGAACAGTATCTTGCAGGATGCAATTCGTTGTTTTCCTTCACAGCGCAAAAAAGGGTAGAAGTACGCAGTTGATATACACTTCGTTTGGAGGTGGTTTAAAGAAGATGCGTGATCGGTCTGTTACTCTTTCTTATTTCTATTGGAATAATAGATCAACATACTCTAGGCGTGCTCTCGCGCGCTTTGTACTTAAGAATCAGCTTCTTAGTTTGTAGTGAGATTCTGAGATATGATCATGTTCTTCAAGCTTCTGGTATTAGTTGTTGTGGTTGTTGTTATATCTACCGACGTAGATTATTAAATAATCTTCTGGTTTGCTTTCTTTAATCTTTAATCCTCTTCAGTACTGGTATTCTTCTTCTTGTTTGGACATCACTAAACCTGAGAATGAATTGGAGAATTTACCCTTATCAGGAATGGTAGTTTCCTTATCGGTAAACAGCGTATCTCTCAGCTTCTAGCGTGTTTAAACTTATCTGTTTAAACTCAAATGTTGGCTTACTGTGGGTCTTACTTCGCATAAAAGTTATTAATGTCTAGAACCTCGTCATATAAGCACATGTAGATACATCAGACTGGTTCAAGGTTTTTTTTTTTTTAATTAAAGGGAAAGGATAACAAACAATTACAAAATATTGCGTGAGTATTGAGATCCCACTATGTCCTCTAGGAGGAGCGAAAGGCACCCGGAGGGTGCATGTACAAAAGTGGTAACCCCTAAATCAAAATTGACTACGGCTGAGGCTAACCAGTCCGCACATCAATTGCCTTCCTGATATGTATGGCGAGGGAAGATCGTTCAGTTGCGACTGAGAAGTTTCGTGATGTCAACCAAGAGGGGATTAATAGATGTGAGGCGGGTGTCCGAATCAGAAATGAATTGCAGCGCTACCTGAGAATTCAACTCCAAAAGTACCCGGCGGTATCCAAGGTCCCAGGCCAACTTTAAGCCAGTGAATACGCCCCAAAGCTTAGCGGTGAAAGATGTACACTAGCTCAGGTTCTGAACGAAACCTCCAAGCTAGGAACTCGTGTTGTCCCGGATAAGGCCGCCTGCGGAGGCCAATGTCGGATCTATCTGACTTGTCTCATCCGTGTTGAGTTTCACCCAATCTGATTCGGAAGGACTCCAGCCGATGAGCTGCATGTGTTGCATGTGCTGTCCAGGTACTGTGCGCCTGGACCATCTCAAAGCAGTGTGGAGACGTAGTCAAGAACAATGAAAACCGGACGTAGTCAAGGTCTTGGACCGTTTGAGCTCATCATATAAGCACATGTAGATCCATCAGATTGGTTCAAAGTTTGGTCTTCTGTGTGTAGTACCAACACTTCGAAAATGACATCAGGTCTCATCCATTGCCCATTGGAGCTAGTGCTCAATGGAGACTAACCCAAAAGCGACTCGATTTGGTTTAATTACCTGCAACTCCTTTGAAGAATCCTTTTTTCCATTTATACCAAATATTACGTTTGCCTTCTCTACGAAGGGATCAGCAACTTGTGGTCAGGAAGCAAAAATCACAAGCAACCATTACATCATCATTATGATTAACCTAAATTTATAAAAAAAATTATAAAAAAAGGTAAAATATATAATTATTGTAGTTTAAAAAAGTAAAATTCTATTATTTAAAATTTCAGAAAATATTTTTTGAATTTCCAATATTTTTATAAAAATGTCTTTTTTTAAATTTCGTTAAAAAATAACGAACTGAAATGTGCAATAATTGCATGTTTTGAGTTGATTAATAAATGTGCAATAATTGCATGTTTTGAGTTGATTAATAATAACTTATCTTTAAAATCAGGAAATAATATTTGATTGGACAATTTCTAGAATTTTGAAAATTACATAAAATTAAAGAATTTGTTTGAATTAAAAATATTCAACTTATATTAAACCGTAATAAAATCGATTAAATATTACATAAAATTAAAGAATTTAAAATATGATTGAAAGAAATTGTTGTTATCTGTTCAATAATTTGAAGTTAATTAAAAATAAATCGTTAAATAAAAATTAATTAATTAATTTTAATTTATAAGAATTTATTAATTTATAAAAATAGATTAATTAGTTAATTAATTATTTTTTATCAACAAAAATTATTAAAATATATCTAACCGAAATTTAAAAGTTGTATGATTCGATTGAATTTTTTATTAAGGGATGAAAACATGAAAAACTGGTATTTACAAAATAAAATGCAACACGACACGTCAGAACTCATATGTCATCTCCCTCGTAATTCTATAAAAAAAATATTTATACTTAAGAATCAGCTCCTTACTTTTTAGTGATATTCTGAAATATGATCATGTTCTTCACGCTTCTGGTATTAGATGTAGATTATTAAATACTCTTCTTTCGCTTTCTTTAATCTTTAATCTTCTTCTGTGTTGTTAGTCTTCTTGTTTGGTGAAGATCAAGCATCACTAAACCTGTAGAATGAATTTGATAATTTACCATTATTAGGAATGTAGTTTCCATATCAGGAAACTGTATAACTCTCAGCTGCTGATGTGTTCGGCACTCCTGGTCGCGTAGCCATTTATGAGTTTGTGAATGTTTAAAAGAAATTCAGGGATGAATTCACAAGATGGATATGCAAAGTTATTGAATGGAAATTAAGATTTTCCAAGAACCTGTCAATCCACCATGGTTACAAGAAAATGATAACTGTCAACAAGTAGGAGTGGTTTGAGTGGTCAAAGCTCCTCATTTAAGGCTCTCCCTTCCAGGAGGTCTTGAGTTCGAGTCAAGCCAAAGGAGGAGAAATAGGAATTGTTCCTATTGATGATCCTCTAGCTCCCTGGGCAAAGCTTCTTGATCGGATCAATTACGGACGTTTCGCTTCCAGCGGCAGTGTGGGAGTTGGAGCTACTCGGGAACCTGGGGGCTG
>JANVCQ010000230.1:37739790-37803132 GCA_025531925.1 Erythroxylum plowmanianum
TTTATATATATATATATATATATATATATATATATATATATATATGATTCAAGAAATCCTTAGCTAATGTAAAATGATGTAGTGTAAATTGTTTACAAATGTTAGTAATTGAACCAATAGCTAATGACAGATAACTAATATGATTGGACTCACAATAGAGCATTAATTTCATGTTATATGTCTAATTGGAATATTGTATGATATAAAGATTAAATTATACAGAAAAATTATGTACGAAAAAATTATTCAAAACTACTTTGACATTACTAAATATTTAGGTGGTCATGATGTATTGCTAGATGACAATTTTGATATATGATTAGAAATTGTTTAATTGAATAATTAAATATAAATTAAAAGAAATTTTCATTTATCCAATTCTAATTAGGAATTAAAATTAAAATTTCTAATCATTGTCAGCATAACTAAGAATCTAATGGGGCTCACATAAAAAATGATATGAAGAGAGCAAAAATATTTTAATCAAATTAAACTTGATTGTAAGTTTTGATAAATTTTATAATTGAATATGAGATATATAATAAAGCAAAAATATTTTAATCAAATTGGACTTGATTGTAAATTTTGATAAATTTTATAATTGAATATGAGATATCTAATAAATAAGGATTAATATGAGATATTAAATCTTATTTGAACATAATTGGTATTTAACTATAATTAAAGTTTAATTGAAATTAGAATTTAATTTCCATTAAATTACTAAAATATCTTAAACCTATCATAAATAGACATAAACTCTAATGGAACTAACATTTCTTGCTTAACCCTCTTTGTATGAGTGACATAGTTCTTTCAGCATATTCTGCGGATATTATTAGAGACTGAACATTTGTGTGACTACAGTGATCGAGATGAATCAATTTTAGAAAGGGTTAAAGGTATACGACAAGAAAATAATCAAACTTCGAAACAAGGTATAAATTAAAATTTATGCTTGATTATGATTTATGTGTTAATCATTTGATAAAATTAAAGTGATCTTAATTTCAAGAAATCAAATTAAAAAATTGTAATTATTTCGCTATGTATAAGATCGGATTTCGGCCCAATTTTCCAACCCGTAGAACATATATAAAATAGATATACACAATCTTGGCAGCTATAATACCATGGACATTAGGTAAGGCAACCTACCATAATATCTGTCTCGTTTGAGTTCTACTTAGACACGAACACAAGGATGAGGATTATTTTTGTCCTTACGGATATGGATACGGATTGACTAATCATATACCAATTTTTTATTCTTGTAAGTTAGAATGAAATATATTAAAAAGAAATAGTAATAAATTGTTTTTGTCCTTTTACTTGGATCCATTTTTAATCACTTTTTCTTTTTTATTAGAAAAACTAAGTGATGTTTAATTAAGATATACCCTTTTTATTTTACTGTGTAAAACAATGTTGAGTTCGATTATAAAATTTTAAACCGTTCAATTTTTTAGTTTAGCTTTTAATTTTCTAGCTTGATTTATTTTAATAATTCTTGTTATTAAAAATTGATCAATTTTTTAATTAATCGATCAATTTTGTAAATTAATAAGTTCTTAATGATCAAAATAAATCAATTAATTTTTATTTAAAATTTTTAATTAAACTTCAAATTCTTTCTTTTTAATAATATTTCAAAATTTTTATTTTGTTCAATCTTTAGCTAATTTACGACTGTCTAATATCGATTCGATCTTTTAAACCTTAAATCTCTGATATTTAAAAACGAAGAGATATTGAAAATTGATTTTAAGATATTAATTAAAATTAAAAAAATAACAACAATAATTAAAATTTTTGGTATGCAGTCTTCTTAATCAGTAGTCCATAATTCATACTACAAATCAAATCTTTAAATTTTTTTTGATGTTAAGATTATATATAAGATAATCAAATTTACCTAATTTGAGTATTGAAATAATACTAAATTTAGAAAATAGAGACTCTCTCTTCCATTCCACCTGAAAGAAGAGTCCTCAAATGTTTTTCTGCACGACCTTTTGTCTTTTTCCGCCACATATATTACTAAGTCAATGATAAATACCACCATTGGATAATATCTAAAAACAATTATTGAGTGTTTGTGGCAAAACAAAATATATGTTTTAATTTTCGATTGAGAAATTGGTTTTTAATATTATTTTGTATTTTCTTTTCCTATGGAAAATAGCATTATCCTTTTGGTTATCATATCGTAATCAAAGTATGATTCCAAAATCATTGTTCAAAACAGTATCTATATTATTTTTTCACGTATATAGTATCTTAATATGACCAAATACATGCATAAATATAAGATTACATGTCCATATAATTAATTAAATTCTAATATAATAAACTTGTAATTTAATTACTTGTTAAACTAAAGTTAACAAATCCTCCTAAAATCAGGTACTAATAATCTCAGGTTAACGCAACTAATTAAGAAGATAAATCTGCTTCAAATACAAGATTACGACGTAATTTTGGTATGCATATCAAATAGAAGTTGACAAATTTAACTTGAAATTGTATAGATAACTATATATATATACACACACGCACACACACACATACATACATGTATATATATCTCTATAATGATCAGTTCCAAGTTGATAGGATTAATATTTGTATTCAGGACCTTTTTCCCATGTGATTTTGATGATTCCTGTAATCTGACAGAGGATGATGTGGGTAGTATTGGTCTTCCCAGTGATGATCCGTGTTTAGAGAATGGTCTTTGTGTTCCACTAGATCCTATTGAAGAAGTTATTGGCCTCTTTCCTACTTTGGTTAATGAACCCATCAATGGTTTATGGTCAGGGACACAAGAGTCTAAGAGCTTGGAGTATACTCGAGATGAAAGGGAAGAACATGACAGGAAAGTAGCAGGGGGATTTCTTGGAGAACCTGAAGCAGTGTCAGCAGAGAAAAAGTCGGGAACAATACCTTGCATAAAACCTGGAGCTTCTCCAGAGAAAAAGTCTGGAGTAATACCTTGGATTAAACTTGGAGCAGGGCCTTCCGAAACACCTGAAACTGAAGAGTTGAAGAGGAGTTGGTCAAACCATTATTTGAGACTAGGTTTTGGCTGTAAAAAACGAAGAAGCAAGCGAGCTTTGAAGCAGCAGAAACTACTGAGAAAGAGGAATAATGAAGAAGTATTACAGACTCAAAGAAGATGCAGCCATTGTCAGACACAGAATACTCCACTGTGGAGAATGGGGCCAATGGGTCCTAGAACGTTGTGCAATGCTTGTGGGGTTCGTTACAACACAGGTAGACTCTTGCCAGAGTACAGGCCAGCGGCGAGTCCAACGTTTAACAAACTCAAACATTCTAATTTTCACAAAAAGATAATAAGGAGAAGGCAGGGATGTTTTGTACATTAGATTTTCTAATTCAAGCTGTCAGACAAATAGCAATTTTTGTGTAAATAGTTAGAATAGATTTTCTCACATCCTTTTTCTTTTGTACCTATTGATGACTTAGATTAGGGTGTAAGTCTCTGATGGCTTCGTTAGACATCATTCTGGTTTATAGACCAGGAGGTATCTCATACATATTCATCTCTAAGGTATTTATTAAATGGCTCAAAATTTCTGCAACTTTTTAATCATTGCTTACAATCCTCTAATGTATGGGATAGTTGATCTATACTTCTGTTGTAATAGGTCTCTACAAGTGATCCAAAATTATACAACTGTAAATTGAATCAGGTTATACATGAATATGAATATGTCAACTGAATTAGGATATGTACAAATATGAATCCTAGATAAATCTGTATGTGTAAATTGGATTAGATTATGCATGAATTTGAATTCCGTAAGATTTCATGTCAAACTATATAATCTGTTCCAGTGTGAGATTACGTTATACATGAATTTGTATCTTTCTAGATTTCTATGTCCCTCCTTCAACCTATCAATCTCTAATCAGGATTTACAGAGATTGTACAAGTACTAATAATTGTAAGCTTAATAACACGAATTGCTTCGGATAAATCTTACTCGTGGATTCCCAACCATAAGCGTTGCCTTTCCCTTTTTCCTTCATGAGAGATGGGTGCCAGTCTGCTCCTGATCAGGAATCAAACTCTTTTCAATGTCTGACACCAATATCAAAGATAAAACATCATAGAGAAAGAGGCATATCAGGAACTAAACTGTTTCCACGGTCATTCCTGCTTAGATCAAATTCCTGAACACTGGTAGCTCCCAAACAAATTCAACAAAGGAAACCAATATCAAAGAATAAGATGAGAGAAGAGAGAAGGCAGATAAGTAAAGGTTTTTACTTCCAAGAACAGAAACTATCATTCAATTCAAAATCGCCAGCCTTGCCATGACTACCAGTAAAATACCTCACTTATGGGCAATAAGCCAAATAAACTTACAAATGACTTTTGAGTACTTTTTACATCAATTGAGGTAAAGGAAAATATATGGCTTACCACTTTTTATAGAAAATTGCAACGCTAAACACCTCATATCCATGAATGTGAAGGAAACTAGGACGGATACAAAATTGGAAAAGAAAATGTAGTAAAAAGGAAACTAGGCTGTACAGTAAGGGCTGTAAAGATTAGGTATAATGATTTGGGTAAACTACATCTGCTATGAATAAAGATTGTCTGATGTTGTCGATGCTGGGGCTCTTGTATGAGCAGGTTGAGGTGGCGGTGCTGTGAGAGCATAGGTAATAGATGATGAATTCTCAATCAGATCTGCCACTCCTGCAGCTGGAGATTGGGCACTTGAAGGAAGGAAGAGATCATGCTTTTGATCCTTGTATTGGGCACTTGAAGGAAGGAAGAGATCATGCTTTTGATCCTTGTAAGCTTTCCAAACCTGCAAAAAAGTTTCAAGTGTTATGAAACAAGGATTTTGATTCATGCTAAAATATCAGTATAAACTTAGTACTAGTTACTACCTAGAAAAACCTACAACTGCCACATCAGAGAAATGACTGGAATCAAAATTATCAAACAAACTTCCAGAAGAATGATATTGCAATGAGATGATAAAGTTCTTGAAGAACACTGTGTATCAATCATCAGCACTTGCATCAGAGGCATTCAACAATTCACGCACTTCGTTGCAGTGTGCTCCTAATGTTGCAAAAGCATGCAAAACCTGAACCGGCATTAGATACAGAAATGCATGACATTAATTTACACCAGAAAGAAATTATCTATTTTCCAGAGTTGCTTTCTGTAGTTACATCAGCCAAACAAAAACTAAAATGCACATAAAACCTGCCAAAATCTAGTTGCGAAAAGTAGAATAAATATCTTAACTTCTTGACTTATCCTGCATTGCTGAAAAGTATTCTGTGGAAAAGGGAATGCAAGTCTGTCAGAAGACTTGAGTTTCAACTGAGATCAAGACAAGAGGAAAAACCGCAAACTCTAATCTGAATTACCTGTGCAATATGTGGAAGGCAATGAGGACTTGATAAAATTCTCTTTACTCTCGGGGTTGGGGTAACTATCTCTCCAGTATAATCTATATATGAGTGAGCATATACCATGCTGTGTAATATGGATAATGCTGCATCCCCGACCTACATAGAACATCCATCAGTTAGCAGATGTAAAGAAAGCATAATAAAGAAGAGCGGGAGATTATAAAAATACTTCACTGAAAGCAAGAATAAAATAAAATCACATAAAAACTGCAAATATATTTTTAAAGATCACACAAATATTTAAACAAGCATAGTTATGAAATGCAGACAAAAATAATATCATTTAGCGATGTGAAAAGATGCAAACCTGAGATGGAGTGAGAAGAGGAACACGAACAGCTGGTGCCCCGGAGTGAGAACACGAACACGAACAGCTAGTGCCCACTGACGTTGATTTGGCTTATTGCCCATAAGCCAAAACCGGGCATTGTTATTCTTGGTAATACAGGTATTGGGCACTGACCCTGCATAAATAGACACCAAATGTCAAGGAAAGCATATGAAAGCTGTCCAAGAAATATTCATGCAAGATTGAAATCATAGGCTCACAAAAAAAAATCACTGTAACCACGACAGATCACAACACAGTATGTACTATAGTTTAACAGACAAAACTCAATAGCATCAAACAGGGAACAGCTATACCTACTTCTGTTTGCAGCAAATCACATACTGCAGCCAGTAAGCTATCTCAAGACGTGCTTGAGTGCACCTAGGTTCAGGCCATAAGCATAAGATACACTTGGCAGCAAAGGTTATTGTTGACAGAAGAGGTAATTGAAGTTTTGACAGGAAATCAATTTCTTGCATGGATGGGGCAGCCATCATTGAACTCAATAGCAAACATTTGGAGCTCCTCTGCAACTCGCACAAGTGAACTGATTGCTGTCAATGGACGAACAATAATGACCTGCACACGTCTAATGCACATTCTCAGCATTTCACATGGATGAGGAGTACATATTATCATATAAATACCTGAAGGAGCCTCAATATTTCTCAGAGTGTAAAGTTCAGAGGAAAATTAATAGCAGCTGTGACTACCCTACACTGGATTGTTATTCATCAACTTACTTTATAGTTTTCTGGACATCTTTCGACGAATGAAACACTGGTTAGAATCAGTAGACGAGGAACAGTATCGCCATGCTCTCCAAGTCCACCTTTTGGGTCAACTCCCAGACTCAATCCAGAAATATTTTGAGTTCCATGTGCAGCAGACTGCAACCTTGTTACCAACCAACCCCCACGAGGTGTTTCCTCTGCTCCAATTGCCTCTTTTGCTATATTCCAAGCATAACAGGAAACAAAATGAATAAGCGAACATAGAGAGCAGAGAACCCATCAGGAAACAGCAACAGAACATCTACTTGTGGTACCTCTTAGCTTTATATACTCCACTACAGTCAGGGGTTGAGAACTATCCACAGATAACCACACCCCAACCACAGACTTGGCAGTTTTGGTCTGAATAACAATATCAGGAGAGATAATGTGACAGAGTTAAATGAGTGAACAACATGACAAAAACAACAGCAACTTCATGTCCTTAGAACAAGCTCAAATAACCAACTATTAAACATATCATCCCTACCAAATTTGAGACGACTGCAGAATTTGTGGTCCCGGCAGCAGCTCGGAAAGCTTTAGACTTTCTTCCATACAAAGAACAAAACCTCCATGATCACTACTGCTCTTCTTACCATAAGGATCAGAAAGGAGAACAATAGCAGGTTAATTCATGTCTCTAAAATCCAAACACCATCGAAGGTCTCCGGATTTCAAATCAACCAATTCAACACCAACATAAGTAACTTTCAATTTCTGCACCAGAAATCCAAAAACTACTCGATATCACATATCACATCCACATTAAACCAATTCAAACCCAAATACAAATTAAAGGACTTACAAATGGAGCCCACTCGCCGCTGCGCCTCCTGAGATGGAGCACGGGGAACTCGACGAGGGCACTGAGTAGATTCCACCGAACTCGAATGCAACTCAGTCAAAATACTAGCCCTGAACTTGGGAGAGAACTTAACTGCTTTAAATTTACCCTTCCCATCCGTCCTAAGACTCATATTAAACTCAGAAGTCGTCTCGTCACGACCAATGAGGGGACGTCCGCGCCAGGGGCGTTTGTCGACGAGGTAGCGAGCGAATGATTTGGCCTAGTTTATTTTTATATTTTTTAAATAAATAATAAATAAACGTCATTTTTTTATAATTGTTAGGTCTCAAACTAGGCCGAGCTTACCCGAATCTAAGCCTGACTTGAAGCCCGATTAATCCAAACTTGACCAATTGACCTTAGGTCGAGGCAGGGCATACCGGGTCGGATTCAAATTCAAATGTCATCTCTAATTAAAAATAGTCAGTATAATTAATTTAATCCGAACCTATTAATATTACTAATTATGGCTTATGAGTGTTAATTAATTCGATCGGTTTAATTGTAAAAATTTTGAATCAATTAAATTTCAGTTCAATTTTTAAATTTTTAATTTGATTTATTTTAAAAAATTTATAATTAAATTAATTAATCAATAAATTAATAAGTTTTTATCTAATAATATACAATATTACTTCGATATGATAAGTTATGAATAAGTGTTTTTTTAATCTCAAGGCATTGACAAGTAACCTCATTCAGAAGAAGGGAAGTGATCTTCTGTCCCCCTTCTTCTATTCCTACCAAGTCCTATTGAATCTTAACTATTTATTTATGTAAGGACCTACAACCCTATTCCATTGAATCTCAGCTATCTATTTATATATAGCTGAGATTCAATGAGATATGATAGGGACAGAAAAAAAGGAATAGAGGATTTAAGGGCCCGAAAGCAGGGGGAGAGCAAACTGGTACAGCATATCATGAGAACCACAGGACCAGCCTGCCCAGTTTTTGCAGTTACTAAAAGAAACTAGTTACACAGAAGGGATTCAAATTGCAGTCCGATCGTTACTGCAATTGCCTGCAACTATAGTTTAATCCCAAAGTTCACAACCTAAAACTTTGAGCAAAACATAAATGGCTCACTCTAGAAGGGGAATGAAATTCCTGGTCCTGATGCAACAGTGATTAAGAACACTTTGCATCTAATGTGAATTGGTACGAGGACGCTGAAAGGAAGACACTCAACTATTGAAACTTTACAACTTCAACCTGAGAGCAGTATCAGAAACCTGTTCATTCCCCTGTAAGCAAACTTTACAACTACAACCTGAGAGCAGTATCAGAAACCTGTTCATTCCCCTGTAAGCAAATTTTACAACTGCGGACTTGCATCAGACACCATACAAAGACAAATATTGAATAAGTATGATATCACACTGTAAGCAAAGGAATCCATGATCAAAATATTTGCAAACACAGCAGGTAAACCAACCAAATCTTCCGGCTGGATCAGATTTTTAAATTACAATTCACAACAGCAATTACAACCGCCGCAAAGATCGGCTGCAGAGGGAGCACTTATTCTTACAATACCGATGCAATCTTAAAAGAAAGCATGCTTTATTAATAGTACATATCAGACACATAACCATCTTAAACCTTGACCTTTCCTGCGAGCATATATGTCTTGTAGATGACAGTTCTCACCAATTCTGGTTCACCCCAAGCACTTTGGAACTCCTTGATCACCTTATCAGACAATAACTCAACCCCTTCATCCTTGGCTTTCTTGACTGCAGACCATGACCTCAGTAGTCCCAAAAACCCTGGAAAAGACATGTCTTTTGGCATGTCCAGTACCTTTGGATGCCCTTCGCTTCCTAAACCTACACTCTCAAAAGGAAAAGGAATGGTCTTGTAGCATTCGAAAGCGTACCTTACTCCTGGATTTTGGTAAGGAAGAGAACTCTCACAGAAACGCTCAATGAGAGGATCGAATTCTGGGCTAACTTGAACCAGGTTATAGGTCCACGCAGCAATAACCCCTCCAGGCTTTTTAAGCATGCGATTAACAAGAGAGTAGAAGCTTTCAAGATCAAAGTGATGCAAAGCTGTAGCTACCGTGATCAGATCAACGGAGTTTTCAGGAGCAATCAACTTAAGAAACTCTTCATTGGAAGTTGATAATGGAGTATGCACGTAACTAACATGTGGGTGCTTCAATGAATGCTTCAACTGATCTTCACTTATATCACTTGCAATCACATGTTTGTAATACTTGGCCACCTTCAAGATAAGAAAAACCTAATTATATACTGGAAACAGAGAAAGTAAAGCGAGATAAAGACAAAAGCGAAGAAGAACTCACACCGACGGCCGCTTGGCCACTGCCGGTGCCGGCGTCCCAAGCCAAAGAGTGGTCAGAAGTGAGATCGGCAAGCATAGAAAACCAGTCGGTTGGATAAACTGGTCTTGCGTCCACATACGTCTCTGCCTCGTACTTGGGGGCCTCCATTGTTGAATGCTTTTTCTGCTGAGTCTTGATCTTTGATGGCTATGGAGAGTATTTATAGGTACTCAGTACCAATAATTTCATTATATCCGATGAGACCTATAGAAATTATTTTAAAAATAAACAGAGATTTGTAAGTACAGGAATGAGATGGATGATCAGGTTCTACCATAGCTTCAAAAAGACCTGACCTTTTCAGGCTGTTCATCCTTCTAACCGAAAAAATCACAAGTCCCTACAAAATGAGAAATTTGAAAAATGCATAAAGAAAAAACGCATTTATTAGAGATGGACTTAGGGTTACATTTTTTGGCCCGGGTCGGTCAATCGAGTTTTGAATCCGGCCTAAGAAGGACTAATTCAATCCAATTTATGCATGTTAATAGATCGGGTCAGGTTTGACTTGCCTAGGCTTGAGTCCAATATAAATTTTATTTTTTAGACATGAGTTTGAGTTCGAACCTAATCAAGCTTACATATTTTAAAATTTGATAGAACTTAATTAATTGATTTTTTTAAAATTAATTTAAAATAATATTATTTTGTGTGAAATTTTAAACTCAAGTAAAGCTGAGTCAAACCGCCAAAGTTTATATTCAATTCAAAGCTAAAACTTTTAAAAAAATATCAACCTTAATTTGAAGCTCGGTCAATTTAGGTTAGATTTATTAACTTTGAAACGAGCTAAGTCGAGTTTGTTATCCGTAATCAAGTTTGAAAGATTCAAATTCGTTGTAATTGAGCTAGTAAAATTAAGTTTTTTTTACTATAATTGTGTAAAGTGATATTATTTTGATTTTATATTTGAATCTAAATGATAAAATTTTAGTGTAAATTCGAGACAGTTGATCCATAAAACATTTGTCCAAAAATCAGTAAAAAAATAAATTAAACCTCAATGGATCGGGCTAAAGGCAACCTAACCAATTGACATTTTGCTAATGTAAGAAATTATACTAACCAACTTGATTGAATTTAATTGCTAATGTAAGAAATTCTACTAACCAACTTGATTGAATTTAATTACACATTCACAAAAGTCAAATGAGGAGTTCTTGTAAGATAATGTTAAAGATAAATATGATTAGGAATGACAAAAGACTTGGAGTCTGGTGACTCGAATGGATTTTGGGTGCGAGGGGCTAACTCGAGGTTTAGCCCGAAAATTAGCGCCCTAGAATTGTGACATCTAGCAGTACCTTGTGTTCGAGAGATTGAAATTTTAGTCGTTATTCTCATTTATAGTGAAAGAAAGTAACGAAAAGATTTAGGAGCGGTTAATTCGTATAAGATAATAGTAATAAAATTTAGGAGCGGTTGGTTCGAAAAATTAAATGTATTTAATTTTAATTAATTACATTTAATTAATCATGTTTAATATATCGATGCTTGAGAGACTCAAAGTACGATCGGGTCGAATGAGACTAAAATTATATAATGGTATGTTTTTTTTTTGTTTATAATTATAAAATAACATTATTTTAATTAAAA
Source organism: Erythroxylum plowmanianum (assembly GCA_025531925.1). Taxonomy (NCBI): domain Eukaryota; kingdom Viridiplantae; phylum Streptophyta; class Magnoliopsida; order Malpighiales; family Erythroxylaceae; genus Erythroxylum; species Erythroxylum plowmanianum. The sequence goes on from JANVCQ010000230.1 coordinate 37,751,163, forward strand.
ATAAAAAAAGAGTAATTGGGTTTTGGGTTTGACTAGATCATTGAGTCCAGTTGCGACCCGACCCATTTCTCTCGAGGACTCAGCTTCGCAGGTACACTGATAAGACAGCAAACAATTGGACAACATTGCTCTTCCCCTGTCTCTTCCTCGTCCTCCTCGTCACTCCTCCTCCTCCTCCTTCTTCTTCTTCAAATCGAGCAGTAGTAACAACACTGTTCGTGTGCGTGTATATGCATTTATTTACAAATGGCAACGGCCTCCACAATATCTCTTCATCTCTCTCGCGTTTCACGTTTACACGTCTCCTTCTCTTTACCTCCTCTCCACAAGTCTCACGCTCTTTCCTTCCGTCGCTGTCCTCGACGGAGGCTTGCGGTGTTTGGATTCTCCCGCCCTTTTTCCGTTCCCGCCACCGCCACCAGCTCTCCAGGTTTCCGCTTTTAACTTTCTCTTCTCTATATTCTTGCTTATATGTTTGTACCAATTCTCACTTTTGATGACTATTTACTAAAAAACATGAATTCTTTGCATGTCACGTAAAATTTGAGGCTTGTATTGGAATCTTGGATCAGTTGTTGCTACTCTTGTAAGGGTTAATCGTAGTCGGACACGATATTATGATACTTCTGTTAACTTATTTTCCGAATTTCTAAAGAAATTACAGATTGGAGTAGTCATGGTGCAGCTAATGATGAAAGATATGATGTCATTGTGGTTGGAGGTGGACACGCAGGTTGTGAAGCAGCTCTTGCTTCTGCTCGTTTGGGGGCAAAAACGCTTCTTCTCTCATTGAATATCGATAGAATAGCATGGCAGGTTATCCTCTTGAACGATATATTTAACATTTAGATTCTTGTATTTGAGGAATGGTTAAATGGTGATAGCCACCGTTTCATGAATCCTTTATACGAGTTTACTTGAATTTGTTCGATGAAGAGAACTTATATCCATGTTTTCAACCATTTAAATACCCAAATGCTTTTCAACCAAATCCTAGAAGTTGTTTGAGTATCTCTGAAACCATTCACGCTCCTGAAGAAAGTAATATCCTGACCAATAGTTTCGTACAGCCTTGCAATCCAGCAGTTGGTGGACCTGCAAAGTCACAATTAGTTCATGAAGTGGATGCACTGGGTGGTGAAATTGGGAAGGTTGCTGACAGGTAATATTCAATACCACACTATGCTTTTGAAAGTTACTTATCTGGTGATTTACTAGCAAGTGCAAACCTTGCTTGTACTTGCTTTTTATTGATTTGTATTAGATTTTCTCAATTTCTTTGAAATATAGGAAAGCTTGTCAGACATGATTACCAAAAAGGAACCAGAAGTACATTTTCCAACTGAAACCTGTTGATATTTCTTGATAAATGAAATGAAAAGTATTGGTGTCGAAAAAGTGCTTAGATGTAGTGGACATCATATTTGGTAACTTATTTATGTCAAAATTTAAACATAATTGTCATGTTTCTTCATACTTTAGGTGCTATCTACAGAAGCGTGTACTCAACAGCTCAAGAGGTCCTGCTGTCCGAGCTTTACGTGCCCAAACTGACAAAAGGGAATATGCGATGCAGATGAAGAAAATAGTAGAGAGGCAAGTTATTCACTCTTTCTCTTTGCATGTGAATTAACTAAGATAAGGTCTAGTGATGCTACACCAGAATCACATGCCCACCATAGTGGTGCTACTTTGGGCCTTTGCTTGTCTCAGTTTTGGGGTTTGCTCACATGATAATTTTTTTTTTTGGTGGACGAAAAATTGTTTCTCGTTTCTAAATGAGAATTAATGGGCTTATACTTGATCTTGATGACTGAAAAAATTTCCTAATTTTACATTTTTAATGCTTATTGAGCAAAGGACAGAAATAAAAATGAAATTGAATGTACCAGAAAATTTGTTAAAAAGTTTTTGATATTTTTCTCTCTGGTTATTTGTATGAGAAGGAAGAACACATAGCAGTAATGATTTGTTTTTTCATTTGATTTCATTTTTATTTGAGGAAGTACAATCTAGTAGGCAAAATAATAGGGCAATTTATCTAAGATTATGTTTGCTTTATTCTGTGTTTGGTACATATTGAAGAATTATGAGTCTCTTCTGTGCTTTGGAAGGAAGATGCAAGCGATAATCTCTTATTTATGGTGCCTTTTTGCTGGGATTACTTGTTTATGTATCGTAACATTTGAATTTTCTTTTGCTGTCAAACTGTTCTTCCAAAAACTTTGTTTTATTCTTCTTTTACATAACGTCTATGGTAGAAAGCTTTTAAGTTTTTCTTTTATCTATCAAAAGGCAGTCACTATGTCAAGTTTAATCAGTATTTAGCATTTTACTGGCTTTGTTTCTTTACTCCCAAATAACTGCTTTCTTGAATGTCCCTGCACCTGTCTGACTTCTCTGTGTGTTTTGCTTCGATTACAGTGCTCCAAATCTTTCCATGAGAGAGGCAATGGTAACAGATATACTATTAGGGAAAAATGACAATGTGGAAGGTGTCTCTACCTTTTTCGGCATGAACTTTTATGCTCCTTCAGTCATTCTCACAACTGGCACTTTTATGAGTGGTAAGATTTGGGTTGGTAGAACTTCGATGCCTGCAGGAAGAGCTGGCGAGTCAGCTTCGCAGGGACTCACAGAGAATTTACAACGTCTTGGATTTGAAACTGACCGGTTAAAAACTGGAACCCCAGCACGCGTGGATATTCGGACTGTAGATTTCACAGTTTTGGAACCCCAGCATGGAGATGAAGAGGTCCTTCCATTTAATCTCATATGTAGGTTCAGAAGATTAGTTCTAAATAATTCCAGATGTCCAATGGTGCTTCACAATCTACTTTTATGACAAGCATAACCCCAAAGCATACTATTCCCGTTGCTAGGATATTCACCTTTCTTGTAATGTTCATTGCTAGGCCAGGGCAATTTGAACAAGAAATAATGTTAGTGCTCATCAATTACATTTCTGCTGTAGCATTGAGAAAGGTGTTAGTTGATTGGCTACAAATGCTAGGTAGCTTTGTTAAATCTGTAAACTGATTAATGTAGAGATTGAAAAGTGTTATCTAGGCTAAAATTCATAGTTCATCAGCTAGACTAATGAAATGAGAATGAGGTACATTTGTTTATGGTTATTGAGTGTTTTCATGTGCTTCATAATGGGATCTATGGTTGATAGGTTAGCTGGTTTAGTTTTGATGCTGATGCGCACATAGAAAGGGAACAGATGTGTTGCTATTTAACACGCACGACAAAAATCACTCGTCAACTTATTAAGGATAACTTGCATGAAACACCCACTTATGGAGGATGGGTGGAAGCAAAGGGGCCAAGGTACTGCCCGTCAATTGAAGATAAGGTGCACATTTGTTCTTGTCTGTTTTCATGAAAGTTGTTTGTTCTTCTTAAGTATTCGATCTAAGTTTCTTGTCCAAGTGAGAGATGTATATAGTCAGTTTGGTGGTCTCTCTCAATTCAATGTGTCATAACTAGATACCACTTTCATGTCAATAAAATTATCGTATCTATTTTACCTTTTGATTTTTGTTGACAAGCGCTCAACATTTGTACTTTTTTTTTAAATATATTTTCTTTTCAGATTGTCAGATTTCAGGATAAAGAATCCCATCAAATTTTTCTTGAACCAGAAGGTCGAAATGTGCCTGAGCTGTATGTGCAGGTTCATATCTTAATTCTTTTTTCCTATCATGCTAAAAAAGAAACTAATAAGAAAACAAGACAGGTGAATCCACCTCTTAAAGAGCTCTTCAATTCAATTTAGGGAAACTCGAGCAAAGAAATGACATCAATTTGGTAACATCTTATATGCATAAAGTTAGCTCCACCTTTTGATAGGGTTTTCAACTTAATGAATTAGAGGCTTGGATATCCTGATTCTGAAAATGAGACTGAAGTGACCACCCACACCAATATAAGCAGTTAAACTCATTGAAATCTGCATGTTACTAACTGCAATCCCAGCTGCTTCATGAATGATTGTGGGGCAATTGATATTTTTCTTAGTTCAATTTACAAATGCATAAATATCTTCGAACATAATTGGCTTGGAGAGCCAAGGTGGGTTTTACAACAATTTTAACGTTTCTCATCTTTTAATTTCCAAATACATACAAACTATCTAACTTCATGCTATTAACGTATGTTCCCTTAATAACCAGTACTATACTTATGTGACTAAGTTTGGGTCCACAGCCAGTGACTGAGATCTTTGCTCCAGTTGATTATGAGTAGGAATTTGACAACATGGGTCGTGTACTGAAATTTCCTGGAACTTCACAAGGTGACATCTGGGCATGTATAAAGCTACAGGAACATGGTTTTGGTGCAACTTGAAGTCTTGGAAATTTTGGATATTTGGTTGCAAGAAATCCCTTTGCTGATATAAACTAGAAGGGGCTTCTGCACTATGTTTGCTCCTTAATTTTGTTTTAGTCTAATATGCTTAATAGGAAATGAGTTTTCCTTTGATTTGTCATGAAAATGTGCTTCTTTTAATAGCCATTATTTTCTGATGACCAATTGTTTTTAACATGAACTATCAGCATCTTATTTTAATACTATATTATATGCTTTTCCTTATGCTCTGCATTATTTTAAAACGTGCTGTATTTCCAGTTATTTATTTGCTTGACTTGCAGGGGTTCTCTACCGGCTTACCAGAAAGGCTACAGTTACCACTACTGAGAACTTTACCTGGACTTGAAAATTGTTCAATGCTAAGACCTGCATATGCTGTGGAGTATGATTTCCTGCCTGCTTACCAGTGCTTTAGGTCTCTTATGACTAAAAAGGTCGAAGGACTTTTCTTCTCTGGTCAGATAAATGGGACAACAGGCTATGAAGAGGCTGCTGCACAGGTTATTCATCTCCTAAAATTTTTTAGAGAGGAAAGCAAAAATGGGACCTCTCTCATGATACAAAAGTAATCTTTTTTACTTTGAGGTGATTATGGTGTTCCTCTGTGTATGTCTCATTTCATATTTTACATTTTTAGGGAATTATTTCTGGTATAAATGCTGCAAGGCATTCAGATGGTAAACCTCTGATTATCCTTGAGAGAGAAAGCAGTTATATCGGAACATTGATTGATGATTTGATCACTAAGGATCTTCGTGAGCCTTATCGCATGTTGACAAGGTATTTTCTTAGATGCATATAACTCATTGTTGTAATGTTATTTCCTCAAATTGTTGATTTTTTATGGCATAAAAACAGGTACTTACCCTGTGGTCTGGCTCATTCTTAAGAAAAACTCCTTATAGTTTAATATTCTGAAAGAAAGTCCACATACTTTGTTAAATGTCACATGTTAGTTCGGTCAAAATTTTGAAGGAAAAAACTAACAGAAGGGGTGTCTGTGGACTATTTAATGAATTATGAGAACTTTTTTTTAAAGGGTATCAAACCATAGGGAACTATTCAGGAATAAGCCAAACAACAGGAAGGTCTGTGTCTTTTATCCATTTGCTTATTCTGCTTAAAAATTTGACCAAATTTATTTCCTCTTCCTTTCCCTTAGCCGCTCAGAACATCGTCTTCTTCTTCGTTCTGATAATGCTGATAGCCGTCTCACACCTTTGGGCCGTGAAATTGGGTTGATAGATGATAGACGCTGGACTCTGTACCAGGATAAGCAAGCTCGAATTTCTGAGGAAAAAAGGCGTTTGAAAGCTGTCAGGATTTCAGGTTTGTATCCTTCTGTCATAGCAAAGCTTTTATCAGGATTACATAGCCATATACGTTGATAATCAGTTTATTTGCAAATAAAGTAATTGTTACCATTTTGCTAGTTAACTCTTCTATAGAATGGATGCAAATGATAACCAAAACTCAAACTTGAACTTTTTGACCTGGTCTATTTATTTTCTCTTCTAAATTGTCCAATCATGATCAAACTGTTTTGTCAAAGGAAAAGAGCAACACATAATTGATGGTTGCATTTCTCTTGTGAAAGAATAGTGAAAGCATAATTAGAAAGCATATTTGAACTTTAATCTCGATGCATATCAAATTCTGTTGCTCTTGCTTTTTTGCATTGTGCAATTGCATTAATGATTGAATTGCGGCAAAAGGTTTAACAGTGATTTGTAGTTGGTAGAGAGAGAAAGAGGAAGAGAGAGAAGAAAGGAGATATGCCTTGTCAGGAACATAAAAAAGATTTGGTGCTATACATACATTCTGTTTGAATTTGAGATTAAATCATACGCAGAGAGAATTTCTCTTGATTTTGGAGTCGATTTGTATCTACGTTTTATTTTTCTTTCAGGAGGAGAATTGGCTGCTGATGTTACTCGTCTGTCTGGACAGCCTGTTAGGGACTCTTCAACATTGGAGAGTCTTCTAAAGAAACCACATGTGGGATACGAGGTTCTTGATAAGCATGGTTTTGGTAATGAAGTCTTGTCTAAAGTGGAGAGAGACTGTGTGGAGATCGATGTCAAGTATGAAGGCTTCATCACACGCCAGCAAATCCAACTACAACAGGTGTTATTCAACTTCCTTTGAAAAGGTTTATCCGCCTATATTTGGAATTTTTCTAGGGATCCAGGGTTATTGATTATGGTCAAGTTTGGTGAAGTGGTTAACAATGCTTTGTACCAATAAGTGAAATGGAGGAATAACACTTCGTCCCATTCCCAGCAATGTTCAGCCCGCATTGTTGAGATATTTTATTCTGCTGCTTTTCATATTAAATGAGTTGCCTTTTACATGAAGTGCATATGTTTCTTGTGTGTATGTTTGGGCTTTCAAATTCATTTATGATTGATCTAAATAAATTTAGGAGTTACGTTGTCAGATGAGACATCCTATATTATTTGACTGATTTTTTCCTTTTTCCTCGAAAATGTTTACATAATATATTTGATCCAAAGAAAAAACAGAATACGTTGATGCCAAAATTGGCTCATCAAATGGATGCTTTCTCTACTTGTAGATGGCCCATCAACAAAATAGACTACTTCCAGACGACCTGGATTACTTTGCAATGGCAACTTTGTCGCTTGAAGCTCGTGAGAAGCTCTCCAAGGTTTGTAGAAGTGATGTTTTCTGTCCCACTTCAAAAATGCTCTATTTTATCTTCAAATCTCACACGTTTTCAAAAGATATACTGATGTTCTTTCACTGTTTAGTGCTTTTAAAATGTGCTGCTGTTGAAAAACAAGTTAATTTCTCTCCCTGAATTTTCTATCATGTTTGAATTTAAATCATATCACTAAAATGTATCTATATATCATCTCTGATTATGCTCGAGCTCAGATGGCAATGATTGTCATATCTTTTATGCATGTTCTTATGCACTTAGGTCATAACAGTACCGGGAAAAAATCTGCTATTTTCAGTTGAATTTATGTTTATATGAACCTTGTCCACATCCTTTCACTTATCTTCAATTGAATTATATGGTATATTAACTTTAAAATCTTGTTTCGAGATACTTGGATGAGAATTTCTCTGTATATAATTGGAAAGAGTGCAGATTACGCTGAAATCCTTTTGATTGCTTGCAAATGAGGATCGAGCAGATTGATTATTCAAAACTGTCTTTTGTATGTTTTCTATCGAACATATGAAACAGATTCTATCAACTCTGTGGCTTCCAGGTTAGGCCACAAACTATTGGTCAGGCAAGTAGAGTTGGTGGTGTGAGCCCTGCTGACATTACAGCCCTTCTAATTATCCTTGAATCCAACAGAAGAAAGGCTCAGGAACAACAAAAACACCAGAGGCAAACTTCTGTTACAGCAGACAGTGATCCTGTGCCCAACGTTGCTACCGCGATCTCTTCATAACATGTTGTGCTCCCGCTCTAGAATCTTGGACATTTGGCGAAACATGTTACTTGAAGCTGAAATTTATGGGCAGCCTAGAGCTTTGGTCTTCCTTTACCAAATTTAGCGACTTTTTGATACTTGGACCAGAAAACAGAGAACAACCGAGAGTCAAAAAGTTATTAGACAGTGCATCTTCTGGCAACTCTTTGCTGCTGCTGCTGCTGTTTGCTACCATCCAATGCGTGAACTTTATGGATTCTTTCCCTGCTTCCATGGCGGTAATAAACTGGAAGAGTACATATACATTTCAACCCAAGAAGCTCAATCCCCAGATGGGTCTCATGTTCTGTAATCTTGTCGTCCCAGACGGCATTGTATGCACATTTAAACTTGTAAGTGCCGATTTGTTTCCATAATCTATCAATAGGTTCTCTGGATTCTTAATTCCGTATCTCTCTCAAACTCTTTTGCCAAGTTTCTTAGTGCATCGCCCTGGTAAGTATTCAAATTAAATTCATTCAAACCATTAACTTTGTGATGTTCTCTTGAATTATGAATACCAAAATCAATTTATTGGCTTAAATGGGCAGGTTCACATAGATTTACCTTCATCAGAAGTATATTGTGGTTATTTCCATAACTGCAACTTTTAAGCAAAGCTGGTGATCATTTGCCTACATGACTAAGGTTAGGCCTGAGTTCGACCTGATTAGACTTAGATAACTCAAAATTTGATTGGTTGAAGACCATGATGTTTTGATTAATTAGTTCTTCAATTATTAATACAACTCACAAAAATGATTATTATTACTATAATTAGACTAAGAATTGAATTAAGAGATAAATTAGATGCTAATTTATTATTTTCATTATTGCTAAAATTGCCTCCCTAAATTATGAAAAAAGAGGATCTTAAAGTTTAAATTGAAGTATCATCTAATTAAAGAACATTTTTTCTCTTTTAACAACAAAATGACTTCATAATTTAATAATTTTCTTCTTTTTTGTAATATTTGGAAACGAACAATTAATACTTCTCTCGCACTCTTTTTTGGTTGGTGCAAATTTCAACCCTTTGGACACAAACCATGTTTCACGTAAATCTGGGGCAGAGGTGGCTGTTCCCATTTTCGTGTGCCCACTCTTATTCATCCATTCATTAAATATTTCACGTAAGTCAGGGACATAGGGAGGCTGTTATCGTTTCGGTGTACCTACTCCCATCTATCCATCCATTCACAGGGTGGTACACAAAAATAGAAACAGGAGAATTGATCCCTTAAAAGGTATAAGGTGGATGTTAGACATATTCAAAGTCTGATTTGTTCTCGTTTCTGTGTGCTACCCTGTGCTAATTCCCCATCATCCTTCAATTAAAAACGGAACAGACACCTTATGCCTCTTATGGGATCAATTCTTCTGTTTCTGTTTCTGTGTGTCACTATGTGCCCACTTCCATCAATCCATTCATTCAATTCATCTGTTTCTATTTTCGTGTGTCACCCTGTGCCACTCTCATTTATTTATCCATTAATTTAGACAGATTCTTATTACGTTGATAGATATTCAATGCAGAACTTTCATGTTAGCAAAATTTGTCTGATCTACTCTTACCGAAACCAATTTTTAGTTTTTGACCTGACTTTAAATAACTTGGAAAAATAATTAATAAATTAAAAATTTTAATTTCTTTTCAAAATCCTAGAATCAGAAATCTTTTTTTAGAGCTAAATCATTAAGTTCGGGATGGATTGATATGATTCCTCTATGCTTAGGATACTAGAATATCAAAATATGAACGAAGAAAGACACGAAAAAAAAGACATATTCTAGTAGCTAGCGATTATGGGACCCCAATTATTGAATAGAAGGGACACTAAAGGCCTCTATTCTCTCCTATTCCTCGGATTGATAAAAAGGGTATATGAGCTTTTGATTTTTTTGTGAATTTTTGGAAACAACCTTTTTATTAGATATGAGTAAAATTATGTATTATTAGGTCTTTTCGATCCCGCGCTTTAGTGAAAGTACAATTTTTTGGATGCTTCATTCGAATTTTAACATTGTTTTTAATTTTTTAAAATAAAATGTATATTTAACCTTACTATTAAACTTTGGATTGCTTAAGTCGGATCGAATTTCGGACTAGACCGGAATTCAAAGACAAATTTTTGGGCCAGGCTCCTACCCGAATGGACCTGAACTCGACATGGCCTTTTGCCAAGATAGGGACGTGTTTGCCGTTTCGCGAATTTCAAAATCTGCTAACGAGGACAGGAGCCATAAAAGAAACTCTAATGCAAAATTTCAAGAAAGTTCAAAATAGTCTCACCAAGCGGGAAAGAATATCGACTTCGTTTTCACTTCAACCAAACAGACCCAAAAAGATCACCTCAAAATGGCCGACGAGAGAAGAAGTAATCGGAAACCGGTGAGCCTTAACGATCGTCACTATCGTCTTCTCCAAGACCTCTCCGCTCCTCCTAAACCACCTCCGTCCTCCTCCGCTGCCCACGGTCGTGTTATTTGACTCCTTATTTCCCTACTTCTATTGCGTTTTCGTTTTTGTGTTTGATGGAGATAATTCGTTTGCTGGTATGTTTTCTGGGTTTTGATGTTTTTGTTTCGATTGATGTACAGAGGAAGAAGTTAAGCCATCAAAGGTGAAATTAGAAGGTCGGAGTCGTCTCTGCAAAGCAGCGGGTGGAGGAACTGGAGATAGTGGTGATGTTGATGATATTCCTCAGTTCTCTGGAATTGTGGATTTTGATTCTTCTCCTGGTACTTTTATGCTTTTAATTACGATTGGGCTTTTTTATTTATTTTTAAAATGTGGAAATGTGATGATTTCGGAAAATAAATGTAGGGAAAGTTTGATCTTTTGGCATCAAGTTCTCTTATTTTATGGCAGAGGGCTCTTTCATTTACCGTAATTTTTAATATAAATGTTTTTGGATGTTTGGCTTGATGATAAATTACATTTTGTCGTCTCTCTACATAAATAACTAGAAGCGAAGGAAGCATATGTTTTTTCTCCACCTGATAGTCATAATATTTATCATCAATTGTCAGGCTATAATGATTATGAGAATACAGATGAGACTAGTGATCTAAACAATTATCAAGTAACTGGTGACTGGGAAGAGATGTGGAGAAAAACCAACCCGACCTTTACATTTACTCCTGATGCTAGCTCTCAAGCTTCATATGATGAAGAGAGTGAGAGAAGAAGATGCAAAAGGGTTTTGAAAAATGAAAGTTCACAAAGCAATAAGAGTGCAAGAATTTATTCTACTAAAAGAGTAGGAAGATCTGCATCAATGTATGAGAGACTTGAAGATTTGATGAAATTGATTCAAGAGAAGCACAATGCAACAATGGAGATGAATACTTCTATTATGAAAATTTTGAATACGATGAATATTGGTCCATCACAAAGTATTGATGCAGGTACGTCATATCATGATGTTACAAATGCTTTGAAAAATTATGTACTTTGCTTGTTTTAGAGATTGGTACTCCAAAATTTTACCTTGCTTGCTTTTTAATTGAAGATTTGCAAAAAAGGGCAATTTTTTTTTAGTTTACCAGATGATACAAAGAGAGTTAAATACATAAAGTTTATGTATGAATATGACAAACATAAAAAACATTCAACATAATTTCTATCTATGCATTATTATGTTTATTTTAGTTTGCCTTCTTTAATATTTGTGCACTTATGTTGATATGGTATGTTTTAAGACATTATGAACTTGGTTAGCTTATTTCATTATAATATGTTATCTTGTTGGTAATCTATAATTTTATTACATGTTATATTATTTATTTTTTTATATTTAGACATATTAGTGTATGTTTATTTAGAATATAATTTTACTTGTTGATTTGCAGGTATGGATGCTAATGTTATACAAATTATGCAACTTCTGCAAATTAAGCAAGTTTTGGACAATGAGAATGATTTTTGGGATTTAGTTACTTGTGTAGTGGGTTATATGGTTGTGTATTTTTTAACCACATAAACAAAGAATAATGATGGATGAATGAATTATTGAATGGTAATGAAAATAGTGTTTTAATACATTTCATTAATTATGTATGATTTTGAAAAATAATTATGATTTGAGACCTTTCAATAGGATGTCTATTTTGAAGAAAGTCGGTTTATTCGTGTATGTTTTAAGTAAAGGTTCCCTAATAGAGATATCCAAGAGCGCTTTCAACATACAGGTAAAACTGTTGAGTCGAATTTTTAAAGAACTTTTGAGTGCTATAAATTTTCAAGAGATTTACTTATACTAAACAATTCCGAATTTAAGGAGATTTCATAACAAATTGTTAATGATTCTAGATATATGTCACATTTTAAGGTAATTTAATATGTTCTTACTCTCTCTTTATCATATTTTTTATTTAAAATTGTTGTTTTATTATCTTACAATCATTGTTTTATATTAAGATTGCATTGGAACTATTGACTTTAACTTACTATTTACGTATGTTTTAGCTGGTTGTGAGGGATTAACACACGATTCTCAAATTATTTTGATACAATTGGTAATTCAAGATTTAAATTTCCAAAATTACCGATAAGTAATTTTAAGATTTATAATTGTTATTTATGATTTAAACTTTTTATGATGTCATCTATAATAATTATATTTCCTTTATAGATACTTAGGTAAACATTACATCATTGACAAAGGTTATTTAGAAAGAGAATGATATTTGACACCTTACCCAAAGATAAGGTATCATCAATCAGATTTTCGTAGTGTAAATTTAAGAGGGTTTTGAGAAGTTTTTAATCAAGCTTATTTATCATTGAGAAGATGTATTGAAAGGGTTTTTGGTATTCTTAAGGCTCGATAGAAGATATTAAAAAAAATGCCTAAGTATTCATTGATGACAACTTTTGCTTTATATAAATATATTAGAAGAAGTACAATAGGCGACCTGATTTTTAACTTCATTGATCAAGATCTTAAATTTATACTTCCAGATATATTTTAAAATATTAAAATTAGCTCTACGTAAAAAGGCGTTAAAAAACATAAAACTTGAGAGATGACAACTATTTGTTACAACTAATATAATCAGTTGATTAATCAATTAATTACCTAATAAGATAATGAATAAGATTGCGTATTGTTAGATTTTTTAGATCTCGCTTCAATAGAATTTTAACAAGATGTAACGATGATAAAATTTTTGGCGCTTTGGTGGAATTTCAACATTGTTTTTAATTTTTTAAATAAAAATATATTTAACCTCAATATTAATCTTTGGATTGCTTAAGTCCGATCGAATTTCGGACTAGACCGGAATCCGAAGACAAATTTTTGGGCCAGGCTTGTAGGTGAATGGACCAGAACTCGACATGGCCTTTTTGCCGAGCTAGGGACGTGATTGCCGTTCGGCTAATTTGAAAATCTGCTAACAAGGAGGAGAGTAGCTATAAAAGAAACTCCAATGCAAACTTACAAATGGAACCATAGAAAGTTCAAAATATTCTCACCAAGCGGGAAAGAAGATCGACTTCGTTTTCACTTCAACCAAACAGACCCAAAAAGATCACCTCAAAATGGCCGACGAGAGAAGAAGTAATCGGAAACCGGTGAGCCTTAACGATCGTCACTATCGTCTTCTCCAAGACCTCTCCGCTCCTCCTAAACCACCTCCGTCCTCCTCCGCTGCCCACGGTCGTGTTATTTGACTCCTTATTTCCCTACTTCTATTGCGTTTTCGTTTTTGTGTTTGATGGAGATAATTCGTTTGCTGGTATGTTTTCTGGGTTTTGATGTTTTTGTTTCGATTGATGTACAGAGGAAGAAGTTAAGCCATCAAAGGTGAAATTAGAAGGTCGGAGTCGTCTCTGCAAAGCAGCGGGTGGAGGAACTGGAGATAGTGGTGATGTTGATGATATTCCTCAGTTCTCTGGAATTGTGGATTTTGATTCTTCTCCTGGTACTTTTATGCTTTTAATTACGATTGGGCTTTTTTATTTATTTTTAAAATGTGGAAATGTGATGATTTCGGAAAATAAATGTAGGGAAAGTTTGATCTTTTGGCACCAAGTTCTCTTATTTTATGGCAGAGGGCTCTTGCATTTACTTTAATTTTTAATAGGAATTGTGGGTGTTGCCTTGCTTTAAGTATATGCTAATGATTTTTGTTATTCGTGGATTTTAGAAGAGGCAAATCCAGTAAAGGTTAAGATTGAGGGCCGACGACGGCTTTGCAAAGTCTCATCTCGAGATAATGAAAAGGCTGACACAAGTACAGCGGTGGACAAAGAGCCAACATTCTTTGACATTACTGATTTTGATTCACCTCAGCTATCAAAACGTGCAGCTGGTAAATATCATGATCAAGGTGCCCATGAAATCAGAGATATTCTTGATGACCTGACATCCAGGCTTGACCTTATGTCAATTGAGAAAAAAAGGGTTCCACGAAATGTCAACAGTGTGGTTGATGCTGTTGGAATGTCCTCGAGAGATGGAGATAATAAGAAGATAGTTGGTATTGCTGAATATGCAAGCGCTGAGTCAACATTTTCTCATGACTCTGATCTATCCGGTTCTACATCCAACATAAATAAGGACGTTGGGGATAACATTGACAATGCTAAGAAGAGCAATTCTCTGTTGAATGAGGGCAAGGACCATTATAGAAGGATAGATGAACATTTTCTGTCTAGAAAATCTTCTTCATTACATGTTCAAGAAGAGAAGGAAAGTGATCTGGAGGGTGAACTTGATCCTGATGATTATGTCAGTGAGGCCCAGAAAATGAAGAAAGCTGATCAAAAACTTAATCAGAATGAAACTAAAAGGATGCATGAGAGTTTTGGACATGTGGGAAAATCTTTTTCTTATAAAGTGAAAGACGAAGAAGATGATGATGATGATTGTATGATCTTAAGTGAGAAAAAGGCCTTGAATGAAAAAATGGGAGATAATTGCCCAGAATCATCTGATTTTTCCAGTTTGATTGATGTGTCGGATGATTATACAAATGAGGTTGTGTCTGAGGATGAGGGTTTCCTTACCCTGAATGGACTTGGCTGTACTTACCAGTTACCTGGGTCAATTGCAAAGATATTGTATCCCCATCAACTTGAAGGGTTAAAGTGGCTTTGGTCTTTGCATTGTCAAGGTAAGGGTGGCATCTTAGGCGATGATATGGGTTTGGGAAAAACAATGCAGGTAATAATGTGTGCTTACTTTGTGGACATCCTTTTGTACCCAGACCTGCATAAGTTATCTATATGAAGAATTTTCTCCTTGCAGATTTGTGGCTACCTGGCTGGACTGTTTCATTCAAGGTTGATTAAAAGGGTATTGGTTGTGGCTCCTAAAACATTGCTCTCACATTGGATCAAAGAACTATCTGTTGTGGGTCTTTCTGGGAAGACCAGAGAGTAGGATATATTGCTTGAATGATTTTCACAATACAGACATTTCCCAACCACTTTTTAAGAAATGATGTAAAAACAAATAAATTCTGATTGGTTTTTATACTTTCATGTAGATATTTTTCGACATCTATCAAAACTCGACAATATGAGCTGCAATATGTACTTCAGGTTTGTCTTGAGATTCCCTTGTATGTAATATCAAATTCTAATATGCTGCTTAGTATAGTCGATCATAGTATTGCTAGGCATTGATTATAAGGGAATAAGAAATAAGATATATGACTATTTTCTCCATCTTATTGTGAATCAGAAATTTAAGGGAAATATCTTCTATATTAGTAGTGGTTGTCATTGCTATTCTTAATATTGGATCTTTCCTTGTGCTCATTGTCTCCTTGTAGGACAAAGGTATTCTCCTTACAACTTATGACATTGTACGGAACAACTCAAAATCATTAAGAGGAGATCATTATTTTTTTGATGAGGATTCTGAGTGTAGGAACACTTGGGACTATATGATTCTTGATGAGGTAAAAATCTAGTATCTGCCGCGATTCAGCAAGAAAATTACGTTTTCCCACTTCTCATTGTATACGATTGGTTAGGATCAAACAAAAATCTTGAACATTCTGACGATAATTGTCATGTAATTGTAGATTCTTTTTTGTAGAAGTTGTCAATTTTGTGCTAGATAAGTATGATATATATGAAATTTGAAAGTTTGGTTATCACAATACAAAATCAAAAGAAAATTTAACAAATTTCTAATTAACCTGGTATTCATATTGAAAAGGAGGTTTTAATATGATGCCGTTGGTGGGATACAATCTGATCAGCTAACAAAACACTAATTTTGGTCTGTCTTTTGAATGCTTCATAAGAAGCTTGCTGAAGATTGGCTGTTAGCTTTTAATTCTGTTTCTCTCCTAAAATTTCTTTAGTTGATGCAAAACTTAATCTATCAAGTTTCATTACCTTCGATCAATTTCAACCATATGTTTGGAACAATGTTGCAAATAATTCATCTTTGCAGAAATTTTGTTCTCCCTGGATGTGAGTAAACTAATCAATATTTAGTGAACAGCTTCCAGGGATGTTGCTAAATGCTAATAAGTCAAAATCAAAGCTGATAAGAGAAGTGATGGGAGCATCAGTATCTGTGTTTCTAGATCTTTCTGTCTGAACATATATTGCGGTTTGGGATTGAGTAGATTATAGTTGAGGTTAATATCAGTAGAATCTGTTTTCCAATGCTGGCCCTGACTGAATTTGTATGATGAGCACTATCATCACTTCAGCTTTTAGTTAATATCTGTAATTTCCCATTTGTAACGTTTTGCAAGCACTTCATGTTATTTACCTATGTTTCCAGGGACATCTCATAAAGAATCCAAGTACACAGAGGGCAAAAAGTTTGCTAGAGATACCTAGTGCCCATCGAATTATTATTAGTGGAACACCAATTCAAAACAATCTTAAGGTAGCATCAATCACAATCATGTTTTTGTCTGTTAATTTTTTACACTCTTATTACAATGCAATTCTATATTCTTTTAACTCATGTTTCTTAAACAGGAATTATGGGCCTTGTTTAACTTCTGTTGTCCAGACCTACTTGGCGATTACAAGTGGTAATTAACTTGTTCATGCCTTAACTGAATTTGGTGAAATTTTCCTTCCTTTTAGATCAAGTCTTATACTCCTTCAGGTTTAAGGAACATATTGAGCTTCCCATACTTCATGGAAATGAAAAGAATGCTTATGATCGAGAAAAATATATTGGTTCAAAAGTTGCAAAGGTAAATACTTTTATATTTACTAGGATGTGCTTTCTATCCCTGTTCTGGTAGCTTCTGCACCAATGTCTTTTCAGTTTTTTCTTTGTTTTGAAATGGGAAAACTAGCCTCAAAACTCTTTTCATTATATCTAAAACTTTACTACGTGTACCAATGTCAAATAGCTTGACACCTCAGAATACTTGGGAAAGGAAAATGCAAAACATAGAATGAATTTATGTTCTTAGAGGGTTATTAAACTTTGAGTATCATAGAACTTTCTATTGAATGAGGCTTGCTCCAATTGTAGTCTTATGTATTGATTTGAAGTTCTATAGCTACAAAAAATGAACTGTTCATTTTGATATTTGCCTAGTCCTTCAGTTGACGAAATCCAACTGCATGCTTCATAAACTAGAAGTCATTCATCAATTTTTGTTGTGTACTCACAG
This sequence comes from Erythroxylum plowmanianum, assembly GCA_025531925.1. NCBI lineage: Eukaryota > Viridiplantae > Streptophyta > Magnoliopsida > Malpighiales > Erythroxylaceae > Erythroxylum > Erythroxylum plowmanianum. The sequence goes on from JANVCQ010000230.1 coordinate 37,768,610, forward strand.
GAACTAAGAGAACGCATTCAACCTTACTTTTTGCGCCGCTTGAAAACAGAAGTATTTAAGGATGATGATGATGCTACAAATACCAAGCTTTCCAAGAAGAACGAGATCATTGTATGGCTAAAGCTGACTAGTTGCCAGGTGATATTTGCTTGTCTTGGTATATGCTGTTGTATTATGCAGTACTTTTGGTTCTTACATTTGGCTTATTTTTTATTCAGCGACAACTCTATGAAGCCTTTTTGCAGAGTGAGCTGGTTCTCTCTGCTTTTGATGGTTCACCACTTGCTGCATTGACGGTGCTTTATACTTTTTGCCTATTATTATTTAATTCATGTTGCTAGACATTAAAGGGAGATTTTGGAATTTTATCCAATCAGATGCTAAATCAACAAATCCTTTTAATTTTGGGTCATTGATTGAGTGCTCTTAATCCTTTTTGTTAATGATGTTGATTGATGGAAAATGCAGATGAATGAATCATTTATTTTTTTCAGTTTAAGAATAAAGAATGATATTATTTTTCAATATGCTAAGCATGGATGTCAAACTATATACTGCTCTACTTGTTTGAAATTCTGGAAGTAGGAAGATTTAAGTTAATAGGTAGAATCAAGTTTCTCTTTAACATATTCTAATAGTTTTTGCCTAACGATTGTAGGTTATATATTTCTAGATTCTGGATTTTTTAATGTTTTGCTTCTTTTTCAGTTTTCTTTTATGTAAGAAGCTCGAGCTCACTTTGTCTCTGGCCATCAACTTCTTGTATAGCTACATATTTTACCGTATGGTTTGACTAACTTCCAAGAATTAATAATGATTGGCCTAGTTGTGGGGCAGGGGGAGGGACTGCTCGTATATGGATTTAAGTGTCAAGTGACGTATAACCTACTTGAGTTGTGGGTCAGGGGGAGGGACCGGCTGTATATGGATTTAAGTGTCAAGCGACATATAACCTACTTGTGAGATTGTGCAAAACTACTGTGTAGGATTTACAGCTATTCACACTCTGGTTGATGTGGTTATCTGTCTGATTCAATAAATTTCTTATTCCAGATGCTGCATTTTACATGTCATTTGCTGAGCTCATAGTTAATTATTCTAAGTGTCATTGTTTAATTTCCTGCACTTAGTAGTATTCTTCTATGTATAGTTCAAATCTTGCCATGCATCTTCGTTGCTCTTAATGTTGATGACAGAATTCACTAACATAACCAATTACCACCTGCCTTGGATCAGATTCTGAAGAAAATATGTGATCACCCCCTTCTTTTGACAAAGAGAGCGGCTGAGGATGTGCTTGAAGGGATGGAAACCTTGTTAAATCCAGAAGATGTTGGAATAGCAGAAAAATTGGCAATGCATGTGGCTGATGTTGCTGAAAGAACTGACTTTCAAGAGAAACACGATTATATCTCATGCAAGATTTCTTTTATATTATCATTATTGGTGAGATATGTTGCACACTCATAGTTGATGCTTTTTTATAATAATGCTTGCTTTCTTAAATTAATGCATACGTTGCTCTTCTGCAGGATAATTTAATTCCAGAGGGGCACAATGTACTCATATTTTCCCAAACTCGCAAGATGTTAAATCTCATTCAGGTTTCTCAAATCTGCAATTTTTTTTATTGTGCTGTTTTTTCAGTATGGTTTGGTTGCATTTCCACGTTTTTACATGAATTCCTCTATAGATATTGGCAATTAAACTGGTATGGTGCTGGACATAATTTTGTTTGACTGCCCCATTTTACTGATATTATCTCTTTAGTCATTTGTACTAACTAGTTCGAATTTGCCTTATAGTTTTAGTTTGTTATCTGTGTTATTGGACTGGAAATGGTAAAGTAATTACTCCAGTATTTTGTATCTGAATCATCCATTTGTAGTTCATGCCCTTCAAACCATTTAAGAATCTTTACTGTTGATTATCATAAGTATTTCTACACATCAATTTGTAGTTCTAGTGCTACTTGCACCCAGCAACTTCTTGTAGTCCTTTGGCTACTGAAATGCTGATGGTAGAAAGAACTTCAATCGGAGGCAATACACTTTGTCTGTCTTTTTCAGAAATTTAGTTGTTTTTTATTTAGTAGATCATTTGTAAAACTGAAGGATTTAAGAACCATGCTTCTATTAATAAGTATGGAGTTTGTAGTAGTTAGGCTTTTGAAGGAGTGTGTGTGATTATAGCTCCCCTTTTTTTGTGACAGGAATCCCTTTTATCCAATGGTTATGAGTTCTTGCGTATTGATGGTACTACTAAAGCTATTGATAGGGTGAAGATTGTGAATGTAAGTGTGATTGAACTTCTCATTTCTAAAACTCTAATAAAACTTTTGAGAAATCTTCTACAATTCTCAATTCTACATTCAGGAATTTCAAGAAGGTGCTGGGGCTAGTATATTTCTTCTGACATCTCAAGTTGGTGGTCTTGGACTTACACTTACAAAAGCAGACCGTGTTATCGTGGTTGATCCTGCATGGAATCCAAGGTGCTTATTTCAGCTTTTCCAATGCTTGGGATAGAAAACATAGACCAGAGAACTATGTTTTAAGATCAAGTGTTCTGAGGAAGTCCAAAATGAAAACTATGGAAATTGATCTTGTTAGGAGCAGGATTACCAGTTCTCTTAATGGACTATCAAAACCCAAGAAATTCATAAGATAAAGCATGTTTATTTGCACTATTATGGGCTGGTGATTTTAGTTTCTGCCACTTCCAAACCCTTTGCAACGATCATGGATGTTATAAGTTGCATTTTTCTAGGTGGTGCATATTTCTGCTGACAAGTTGTGCACATCTTTAACTTAATATACGTGTAATTTCACATGGTAGATGCACATTCTTTTTCCCTGAAGAAGGGCTTTCTGTTTACTTGGACTTATCTGCACGTGTGCAACTTAAAAATCCGTTGGGTATAATTTGGTCTTGTAGAGGTCAATTTTTCTGAGATGTGGCTCAACTGACATGTTATTTGCAGCACGGATAACCAAAGTGTTGATCGTGCATATCGTATTGGGCAAAAGAAGGATGTCCTGGTTTACAGGTTAATGACATGCGGAACTGTTGAAGAGAAGATATACAGAAAGCAGGTATAGTGTTGTCCTCTGCTTAAAGTTTTTCGGACATGACAATCACATTGCTTATCTATATAGTGGCAAAGCTGAGGCAATTCTTTGTTCCATGTTGAAACAAGATATTAAGTGAAAATGGCTTGTGTTATTGACATTTGACATGTTATGCTTTTTGACATCTTATGCTTTTAAACAGTCTTCTCTTATTCAAATCACATAATCAGTTAATGCTGTTTCACTTGCTTTCTCAATGTTGGCTTTATATTTGGTTGAACGAAGATTTTACCTGCATGCCAATTCATTGATTACATGCTGAGATTTTACATCTCCAACCTGGTTCAATGGCATGGTTCTGAATCCTTGAAATGGCTCAGATATTCAAGGGAGGTCTGTTTAAAACTGCAACCGAACACAAAGAACAGATTCGATATTTCAGCCAGCAGGTTCATGAAATTGTTTCTGTATCATGTTCACCTTTAGATGTAAATATTTGGGCAACTAATAAACTTGAAATTCATTCTTATCAGGATCTTCGTGAATTATTCAGTCTCCCAAAGCAAGGGTTTGATGTTTCCCTTACACAGCAGCAATTACATGAAGAGCATGACAGTCAGCACGAGATGTACTTAGCTTGATTATTCCTTCACTACAGCATATATTGATTTACTGGGAATACCTTTGGTTATTACTTTAATATGAATCTCCAGGGGCCTATTTTAAGTGATCTCACCACTATTTGCTTCGAACATAAGAAGGCACTAGTCTTGATCCTCATAAACGCTATTAAACCAAATATTGCTTCTTCTTTTTTTTTTTCCTTTCCTTGTGGGGAGTGCAGCACCCAATGCATAAGCTTGGATGGTTAATGTTGACCAGTATTGCGAAACTGCTGATCGGGATCATAGTTTCCTTGCAGATGTTATTTTTGCTTGATTGTCTCTTTACAGGCTTGCCATGTCCATCTCATTAAATTTAATTCATAATTTCCTAATTGTTATTATTGTTCTTATAGGGATAAATCTTTGGAAGCCCACATAAAGTTTCTGGAGTCTCTGGGCGTAGCAGGAGTAAGTCATCACAGTTTACTCTTCTCCAAGACAGCACCTGCTCAAGTTGTACCACAAGATGAAGAAGAGAAAAGGTGAAAATTTTCATTTTTCTTTGCTCACATTTTAAGATGTAACTTGCTAGCAACCAACTGAAAATTTGAACTAATAAGATTGCAATTCTGCCGTTTACTACCATGTTTATTTGCATTCTCGCTGATTTTGATCAGGGGTAAAGGAATCACAATTGTCAGACATTCATCGCGTTATTCGTCTGAAGACCATGTTGATGGGTATGTTTACCAAACATGTTCTTCTAATAGTAATCCTTTTATGCTGTAACTTGAAAATGCTGAGTTGTTGCTTTCTGTTTACAGATCCATGTATGCCTTTAAACCAAAGGACGTAAACCTGAATATGAAAAGCACTTCTCCAGAGAGCACAGGTAAACTGACAGAATCTCAAATAAAGGAGAGAATCAATCGGTTATCCCTGATACTTGCGAATAAGGTACAACGTCAATCCCATATCTGAATGTACATAATAACTTCACCCTTTTGAAACTTGTTGAACTATATTCCGATTTATTTACTTAATGGACATGCTTTAAGTTCAACCTCTAAGGAGAAGAGCATGACTTTAATCTGCTTATCTTTCACGTTCCAAAACAAACAACAGGCTACAGTTTCTAAGTTGCCAGATGGAGGAGCTAAACTGCAGAAGCAGATTTCTGAATTGAACTTAGAGCTCCACAAGATGAGAACAGAACAAAGACTTGAGGAAGATACCAGCAAAAGACCTAATAAAGAAGTTATTGAGCTGGATGATTTAACTGGGGAGCTTCAAAGGGTGTTGAATGTATAACATCACTTCCCATGCAAGCAAATGAAATTCTTGTATAGAGCTTACTTTGAAAGCAAACCATTTTTCTAGACATGAAGTGATTACCACTCAGACAATGAACATTTCTTTCCTGATTCTTTTGCTGTCTATTATGCAATGGAAAGGTCCCCATGTACTAGAACTTCAATGTCAATGAAGTTAACCGATTTCATTTGTTTCAAGGGCAGAAGTATATGCTCAAAAGCTTTATTTTTTCATTTTTCAGAATTAAAGATTTTGAATGTAAGATCTTCCAAGTTGACCATGCTCTCAAACTTCACCTATGGCTGCAACTTTGGTCTTTTACATGTTTTATTCACAGAACATTGTACGTAAGAACATTAGGCTCTATTGAATACCCTTTTGGTCCATGTCGACGATGAGCTGCCAACTACGTCGAATTGACGGACTTTGGAGAGAATGTCGATAACAAAATTGTAACTTGTCGAACTGATGATGTTTGAACAGGGTTTGGTTGACGGGATAAGAAGGGAGAGAAATGCCGTGGAGCTAAAGAAAACATGCTATGGCGTGAAGTGGGTTAGGATTCGAATGCTGAACTATGATTTTTGTCAACAAGTCTGCATCTTTTAAGGGTTGGAGTGATCGAAGTTTGGGCTCCATATCCTTACTAGTATCTGACGATAACGATGAGCAATGACGGAGTGGCCGGAGAAGGATTGAAGAAGAAGAAGAAGAAGAAGCATTGGTGGTGATGGTGTGTCGGGTTGGAGTAATGATGTAATAGCATTGCCATTCTTTTGGCTCAATGGCTTTTGGGTTAGTCTCAAAAGGTGAAGAATGAGAAACGAATAGTATAAAAGAAAAGTTAAGTGAAAGGTGAAATTTTATAAAGGTCGTATTGGTTAGGTTCTAATACATTTGTGTCTCTTTAGCTGTCTCTTTGCATATTCCGATGACAATTCGCGGTGGCGAAGTGGCAGTGTTCGTAGAGACGAACGTAAGAACCTATATGGTGTTGGCCGTCTCTCCAGACATCTCCGCCGCTGATTTCAAGAGTAAAGTCTCTGGTTAATCGGAGAAAACATGAAAAAGTTTATATCTCGTTCACTCTCTGCACTAATATCATTCCCTTCTTAGAACTCGTTCCTTTTTCATGCTTGTTTTGTACGCAAAATCCCCTGATGTGCCAATTTCACTGCCTGTTTCGATGTTTCCCATGATGGGTTCTTTCGAATTTGTATTTTATTTTCCAGTTTGATTATGAGAATGCCAGGTGGGTTTCTCGACTTTTTTGTTAGCTTGTGAAAAATCTGACTGCACGATCAAGTATTTATAGCCAGTACTAATTCTGCTCACCTGATTGCTCTAAGTCATAGTTTTAAATAATGGTCTGCAATATTGTGGTTAGGATCCGGATCGAATATTGCAGTAAGGGTCCAGATTGTTATTGCAATTTGCAGCAATTTTGTAAGATCATTCTGCTCAACGTTACTACACATATTGCATATTAGTTTTCTTCTTGTATCATAAGCCAGAGTGATTGCTGGATTAGTTTTAGTTTTCTTGCAACTGGTCATTCTCTGACCTTTATGATTCCCACCTTTGAACTTTTCTGGTGATAGATACAAAGTTGAAAGGTATCTAATTGTTGGTTATTTCCAGATAGTATTCAACTAATCAGAGGCATCAACTAGACTTCCGTAAGTTTCAACTCTTCTTATATCCTTCCTGGAGATGTTAATGTCTGTTAGAAATTGTTCTGTAGGAAAGCTTGAGGCAGCACACTTCAATTGTTTCCCAAAATCAGGAGAGATTAGAGTGCAGAATTTAATGGTAAATCGAAAGAGTTGCTTCTACCACCTGCCAGATTCATTCCCAATAAAGTACTCTTTCCAAGGTCTCAAAAGGACATGGTTTCTTCATGCAGAAGTGAGTACCGGTACTTCCAATGTCTTGGATAAATCAGGTATTATACAAGCATCTTACTGCTTAAACTGACAATTGAATTTCAGATTTCAGCTATGTCACTGACCATGTCATGATGAATGCAGTAAGGAATGACGTCACATGGAAGAAGATGGAAGGATTTCAGAGCACCAAAGGTCTAGGAACGGTTCCTGCAACTGCTTCTGATGCAGACGATACGAAGAAGATGACAAAAATAGTGAAGAACTTCTCATGGATCAGTCTCAGTAACGGTGTGAAAGGATGCCCAAACAATAAAGACACTTCAGACGATGTGTTGGAAGGTTTTCTTTTCACATTCTAGTAAACAAACAATCTTCCACTCCTACCATGGATTCCAGTAATAGGTGATTGAAACTGATATCTGTTCCAGGTACTCATACCGTTAATAAAAATTGCTCACCAGTTAACTCTGGAACTGAAAGTACATGTTGCAGCTCACAGTGGTTTGACTGCAATTCCACAGGCAAAGGGAATGAGCCTGAGAAACAGCTGAAAGCTAAGCATAGCACTGATTATTCAGTCACGCAAACCTACCCATTGCCTAAGTTTGCCGTGAGGATGCCAGCAAGGATATGTCGTCGAACAACAACAACTGACTGTAGACTAAAAGGGTCAGTGGACAAGCTGCAGAAAACAGCTGCAGTTGGGAAACGTATCCTAACAGCTGCAGCAAAGCTTAGAATCTCCAGAAGTAAGCCAAGAGCTGGTATCTCCTTGTATAGAGTTAGAGGTTCCCATGGCTCATCTATGATTAGACCTTCAATTTTTGAGATCAGTGATGATGAAGAATGAATGATTCGTGGATTGTACTTCGTAAACTGGGATCGAGAATGACAAAATTTGTCACACTCATGGGAGGTGCTACTTTGTGCTTGTAGGGGAGACTTCCCCATGCTTCTCTCTGGCTGGTTCCTAAGTACATAGTCAATTAGTTGGCTGTTCTACTGAGTATGATTAAGTGAAATAATTGAGTGCAGAAGTAATGGAGCAGGCACTCTAATGAACACAATACCAAATGTCTTCATCGGAAAGTCACAAAGGCGCAATTGGATGTTGGCCTGAACAGTAACATGGAGCAGTTCTATCTGAACTTTTATGATACACTGGCTTGCACAGCAATCACCAAGCCTAACATTTAAACTGCGACCAATGGATTCTGTTTTTATGGAAGAAACAGAAAAGGATTCCTCATAGCTGAGAGCAGAGTCTCCAGAGTAGAAATTCCCAGTTTTGTAGGATTGGTGGGAATCCTTTTCGGTTGCTGGACAGGCACAGATTTCATTATTTTGATTCTGGATTGAATGAATAATATAGGATGTTTCTGATACAGCTAACTTGCTGATACCTTAAATGCTCTTAAGTGTTATTTTAGACTTGACAAGGAAGTTTTGTCAGATTTAAGTTTGAGATTGGTGTCGTCCGAACCTTGAAAAGAAAATATTTTTGAGTGCAAGTTGACTTTTGAGTTTCAAGACACTCGATCTAAGTTAGCTTGAACTTGATTCACTTAGCTTGAATTTAGCTTAAATATCAGTTTTTCTTGTTTGATTCCAAAGAAAAAACAGAGCTAAGAAAATATTTGGAATAGTGGAAATGGTATCTATGTATAGAGCTTATATATCTGCTTGATATGGGAGACGAAGAAAGATAGCTGCTTACTTGAAAACTCTACAATTGCATAATCAGGCAAGGGTCATTCTCTTTTCTGAATAACACTCCTGAGATCAGAACCAAAGACTGACCTTACAGAAAGATGGAGCGAATACAAATATGAGTCGAGGAGGGGACGAAACCACTAGCAAACTATCCTCTCTGCCAAGACTCTGAATTACCATCTTCCACAATAAACAAAAACTAAGGCAAAGAGAACATGCTACAGAGGGGAATTATGTACAGAGGCAAGGGCTATAGAGCAAATAAAACCGGGTTAAAATCCACGAGATGCTCTGTGCAAAATATGGCTACTCCAAGCTTGGTGTACGACTAAATCTCCCTTTCAAGTAATCCTCTATAGAGATATCTTGTTCAGTGCTGCTGACTGAATTACAGTCATCCTCTAAATCGAGCAATGCAGTTCTAAGATGGGATTGGATGTTATTAAGATGAGGTTCCCCATCCGCCGCATCAGTTTCTTCCGATGCACTCACCTGTTGCCTTGCTGAATCCATTGCTTCCCCGTCGCCTTGGAGGAGCTTCAAGATCTGTTTTTACAGCATTTGTAAGGGATCAGCTTACAAAATAAAAGCAAATGAACAGTTTACTGCATTTGAACTCACAAGACCGATATCTGGCCGTGATCTGGGTGAGCGTCTGATGGAAAGAGTTGCTGCTAAAACCATTCTCTCAATCTGGTTATCATCACGATCACCTCTAACGTGTGGATCAAGCAATTCAGAAATTTTACCACCTTCTAGAATTGGCTTTGCCTGTGAATTTCACAGTCAATGAATGTCTGATAGAAGCATTTTTGAAAGCATCAAATTAAATTTCTTTAGGATACTGCAACCAAAATTCTGAAATCTCCAAATAAGAAAAGTCATGCAACTGAATTTTCTTGTACATGTGCAAGTATAAAACCAAGCAACATAATTCAAATGGATCCTTTTCATGTACAACTTGTCTTCTAATTCTGCCTTAGCATTCTGCACACTTTAGTTCCAGGACCAGAAGGACAATTGAAGAAAATAAAAGAAACATTGCAAAAAACAGAAACAATTTTCTCAAGCCACCAATTTCAACCAGAATCTTTCTAAACATTTTTTAAGGGCAAGAAAAGAGGTGTGAATGATGCTTTTGGAAGAGGAATAAAAATGCTTACCCACATAACAAGGCTCTCATGGCATTTTGGATTCTCACTGTTGATTGGTAATTTCCCAGAAAGAAGCTCAAGAAGGACAACCCCAAATGCAAACACATCAACTTTTTCACTCACCTTCCCATGCAAAAAATACTCAGGGGCCAAGTATCTGGGATAGGAGTGAGAATCAATAAGAACATTTATACCTCAAAACTATTAACAAGTGGCTCATATAAGAAGAAATAACTCACCCAAAGGTTCCTGAAACATCAGGGGAAGTTACATGGCACAAAGCACTAGAAATGCAACTTGCGAGTCCAAAATCTGACAGCTGAAATAACAAAACAAGTTAAAACTAAGCACCAAAATCATGTCAGTAGAAAAGCAGTCCTCACAAAAGTACGGTTCATGCCTGGGGTTCAAAATCATCGGATAGAAGTATGTTTGAAGATTTAACATCCTTGTGAACAATAGGCTTATCACAGTAATTGTGCACATATTCAAGTGCCTCAGCTACACCTAGTGCCACTTTATACCTTTCTTTCCAACCAAATGCATCGGAGATCTTATTCCCTTCATAAGAGAAGCAACTAGGAGTTAGAATCACTCATTTGAGGAACATGTTATCTCATCACATAAGTAGAGAATTCATAATACCATGAAGATTCTCCTCCAGGCTTCCTCTTGATAAAAAATCATAAACCAGGATCAATTTATTGTCCTCAAAACAAAACCCAAAAAGAGACATTAAATTCTTGTGATGTAATTTTGTAATGATCTCAATTTCTGAAACAAATTCTTTCAACATATACGCAGATGGCTTCAAGATTTTCACCGCCAATTCCTTTCCATCTGGAAGGCATCCTTTATATACATGACTACTACCCCCTTTGCCAACCATATTTTCTAGAACAAAAGGCCACAAAAAATTAGTTAAAACTCCCAGAATGGAAGAGAAAGAGCAGACAAGGAAAACCCATATCAAATACATGAAATGTATGTGATGAAAACCAACCAGGGGTGAAATTTGAAGTGGCTGACAAAAGTTCCTCGTAGCAGAATAATCTACAAGTTGAAGAGTATTTTTCATGTATGCCTTTCAATTCTTCAGGAAGGTCACTTAAGCCATGGTGTGGTGAAATGGGAGACCATACAACCTCAGGGCCTATTGGCACAATAGCACCATTCTCTGCTTCCACATCAGAACAATGGCCTTCAAGAGTATCTGAAGCACATTGTTTTTGATCTGGATAAACCACAGAAGAAGAATTCTGGCTCGATAGTGCCAATGCCCATTTGGCCAGAGATGTTCTCTTTGTTGAATTCTTCCCTAGAATTAGTCGCCGAAGAAGTGACCACCGCTGTTTAGAACTAGATAATGCAACAGAATTTGGTTTTGGTATAGTATCACTCCTTTGGATGCTGTATAACTCCAGCAATTGGTTTTTGGAGTCGTTTGGAGACAATGAGCCTGAAGTAGAATGTACAGAATTTTTGTTCTGGGATTTTCCTGAGCAACTTTGACTTACTTGATTCAATTTGTCTGCCACCACAGCATAAGTTGTATCACTTAGTAACTTGATATCCTTTCCCAAACATCCAACAACTAGGAAAACAGGATTCCAGTGTGAACTAAAATTATGGTCCAGACAAACATAAAACTAACCATGTTTGAGATCCGGACCACAACAACAAATCAAAATAGCAAGTATAGGAACAGAACCTCTAAGGAAAACCAAAGAGTAAAGGACCAAAACCTTTTATAGCATCAGATACCTGTAACTGTTGCTTCTCTTGTATACACAAATTTGCCATTACTAACAGCATAAATGGACAAACTTTTGGACAACTTTCTGGCGCAATACTTTGCTACCGAAGTTGAGGAGCGGATTCTGTGGGGAGATTTGGAAGTTCCCACAACAACCTTGTTTGCATTGCTTGATTTTGCTTCTCTTACCAGAATTTTCCGCACCGAAAAACCTCTACACACTTTGAGCTTCAAATCCACCTAAACATAACCCTTTAACTCAATAACACAAACCATTGTAAATATGAAGAAATTAAAAGACTTTATCCTTGTCCAATTTAGAGGAAACTTTGAAGAAATACTTTACAACTATCACTCAATAAAAAGCCTTTCTTTCCCGTACACAAAACAATCTCAACCATTTTTTAACAAGTAGGAAACATGAAGGCCACGTTCCCTAGAAGAACAAAAGGATCACAACTTAGATAAGAAAAGTGAAACAAACCTGCTTTAAGTTGCAGAAACCTTCATAGACAGCCAACAGAGAATCAAACGCTTTTACTAGAGACATGAGCGAAGAAGTCCCTCCTTCAATTTCCACCAGACACACGCACACACACACGAAAACCAACAAAAAGACGTCACCTTTGAGAACAAAAACCAAAACCCAGAAAACACAAAAACACACACAAATGCTGAAGTACCGGAGACAGAATCAAGCACGTGCAGAGCAATGACCCGATCACCGGGGTTGGCTACTTTCATGAGAGCCCACGTCAACAATTCCTTACTCTGAACATCCAACTTTACTCCCACCACAACCACCTCCCCTTCTCCGCCGTCTCCATCCTCCCCAGCGGTGCCCACCGTGCGTTCGCTGACCAACTTCATCGATCTCCACCCCAAAACACGCCGAAAAACACCCCAGTGGCTTCCCTTCTCACTCATACAATTAAACAAAAGCACTAGACGCTAAAAACAGCTTTAATCAGTAATAATATATTACGTAAACGTCACTTTCTCTCTTCAGATCGTCGTTTCCTCTCTCTAAAAAATGCTCGTGAAAGCCGCTTTTTTCACTGCATTGAGAAGCGAGCAACGAATCTTGTTAGGAGACGAGATGTTAATTAATTAGTTAGATATTTTCTACTGTATGTGCCACTTTATCACCGTCATGCTGCTCCACCACTTTCTCCCGTTCGTTCCTCCTTTTATTTGTTGACTTTGATTTGATGTACTAGGTTTGTTTGCTTTTTACCTTTTAATTTTGTTGGTAAATATTGACCCAAGATCAATATGCTTATTACAAATTAATTAACTTCTAATCAATTCAGACTTTCAAAAATTTTAAGTTTAGGTTCCAATTTTTTACCTAAAGTTTGAATTTTTTAATTGAAACAATATTATTTTAAATAAAATAATGTTATTTTTAATTTAAAAATATATTTAATCTAACTTAGCTCAAACTCCTTCGCATTCAATCGAATTGCAAACTGCATAAAACCTATTAAGATCAATCTCAAACTTGAAACTTTAGGTTCGATCACCTAATCTAATATAAGGGATTGGTCAATTAAATATTAAATAATAAAAGGGTCGGCTTAAAAATAAATAAATTGTTAGTTGTATAATATTATTTTAGTCAGACTTAAACCTAAAAGAACAAGAGAAAAGTTCCGACAATTTTTCCTCTTGTCACCTAAATAAAGAGACCTAAAGTAAGAGACTAATTGGAGATTTTTTTCCCATTATTATATCATAAAATGATAGAGATACTTTCATTCCGTATCGATTTTTTCTCATATTTTTTGTATCACAAAAATGAGAAGTTTTAGATAAAATTTAAAATTTAAAATACTGAAGCTCGAATTCAACCCGATCCAATCCAATCCGTTTTTATGATTGTCGTTACAATAAGTTTGTGGAAGTTTGCAATTAAACTAAATAAAGTATTTTTTGTAGGATTTTTTTTTCTTTTTTTGTTTTATGGGGAAATATACTACTCCCTCAATACTATGATTTTTGTCATAAAAGATTTTCATTAGTTATATTACACGAATACTAAAATTTAGTAGATACGATATTTTTCATGGATGTCTTGTAAGTATGGTTTGGTGACTTGACTAATATAAATGTACTCATAATTATATATCCTAAAAAGTATAAAGAGATAACCTTTAAATTATTATATGATTTAAAGGTTATTATGTGTGTCGAATAATTTATTTATAGTCATAATTTACAATTATCAAACTTTTTTATTTTAGGTATAAAGAGATAGAGCAAATGTAATCATATTTATTATCATCATTACTCGTACCATAATCATAATTGTGCAACTTTTATTAAATGTAGAAGATTGAATTGAAGATACTGTCTATTATTTTTCCTTGAGAGTGATATGTTCCTAAGATGCAAAAAGCACTTCCTATTCCTTCCTATCTTTGCAAGAAATGAACTTCTGTTGCTTAATATTTTAGCAATCTCCTTTTTTTTTTTTTTGAAATGAGCAATCTCCTTTTATTCTATAGCACTTTAAAAAAATATGAAAAAGAGCTTTTCACTCATGCATTTTCATAAATTCCAGTGATCTTTGAATCCAATTATAATTATTATTTAGAGTTGCATGAAGAAAACATGGAAAGTGATAATAAGCTTATTCTTGTTATTATTATACAATTTATTGCGATAAACCATTCTTCAAAATTTAGTACAGTAATCAATTAAAGATATTAACCTAAGTTTGATTAGGTTTAATTTAATATTAATAAAATAAATTTGAATTAATTGAATTTCAAATCATATTTTAATTTAATAAATTAATATATACCAGATCAATTTGATAAAATAATATTATTATACTTTTGACCCAAATTTAACTTAATTTTTGAGTTTAACTCAATTTATTGGTCATGCCTAACTAATCTTGTAAACTAAATTTGATTTCTTACTAACATGAGGCTACATATTAGTAAATATCCTGCGTATTAGTGAAAATTTTATTAATTCTTTGATATTATGTTTGAGAAAAAAAAGAGAATAAGCGGAAAACAAAGTTAGTGTAAAGGACAAATGAATGGTAAGCTCCAAGATGCAATATGTTTCAGCTGAGCAATGCAAATTATAGAGAGTATCGATAATGGAAAGCAGCTTGGCATTGCTTAGTTCACCGAATTCTACTCTATGGCCTTAGTAGTCGTTTTAATTATGCCCAACGGCTACTCCTAAACGACTCTTGAGGTTTAAGTGTTTAGCAGCTAAGGAAAGAGACGACCCAGCATTGCACATAAATTCACATCTCCGTGCACATCACTCTCATCAATCACATACCGTGCATTATACTTCAGAATCACCTTTACGTTCTTCCAAACCTACGGATCATATTCAAAGTCATAAAGTTTCAGGTTGAGTCTAAAGTTTGAAAAATTCAACTTAATTTTCTCATATTTCAAATACTTAAAGTAATTCAATAAAATAATATTATTTTAATATCGATGCAAATTCAATTAAATCATACTGAAACTTTATATTAAATACCTAATTCATTACTATTCCTACTATCAAATATTGACTTTAAATATAATAATAATTAATTTTCTTTAATAATAAAAGTACATTTATTAAAATTAGCTTCACAATATCGTATCAAAAACTACTATTTTAAAAATCAGACTAGAAATTAAATCTATCAAACAAAAAGCCTAAATTTTAAAAGATTCAACTGATATTAGATCGTCATAAAATTAGTTAAAGATTAAATAAAATTAAAAAATTTTAAAAAATAATTAAAGAACATTATCCTTATTTATCATTTATCAAAAAATTCATGTATAAAAATTTATCAATTTACAAAAACCGACCCATTAATTAATAAACCGGCAATATAAATTTATTAAATTAAATCAAATAAAAAATAATAAAAAATCAAACTAACTCATTCAAAATTTTTACTGTAAAACTAATCAAACCGATTCAGTTTTTAAAACATTTTTCAAAACACATACTCTATATTTTTCTATAACAAAAAAATATTAGAATTAACTTAAATACAAATTAACTAGCCTAATTTATTGACCAATATTTTTAACTACATACTGACTAAACTTTACGTAAGTCTGATAAAATTTGGACAAAAAGACAATCATTAACTCCCCTCTTCTTCAGCACAAAGATTTACAGGATTTTTCTAAGATTTTGGAAGATATCTTAGGTCATTCACTGTAACTATTACAATACTTTACATGTTACATAGTTATATTGTAATAAGATAGAACCTTTTTCCTGAACAATAGGAATAGTAGCTATGTAGTGGGGCTATGGCCACGCATAAAACATAGAACCTTTTTCCTGAATAATAGGCACAGTAGATATGTAGTGGAGCTATGGCCACACATAAAAGAACCCATGTTGGGCACTGACACTATGGATAAAAATACGTGAGGAAACAGGGAAAAACTGAATAAACTAAACACAAACGACGAACGTCGCATGTGTCACTAATGTGCCAACTTAGAACTCATTCACTAAAAATGGTAGACTCAGACTGACCCTCTCGTCAACAACTACCCCACCACTACTGCACGTTTCGGTGCCCGATAAAACAGATCGTTCATTGTGGGGGAATATATGCTTTCCTTTCTTCTGCTCTGCATGTGCTTTTGCAGAGAGCTCTTTTGTGTATTTTCTTTTTGTTTTCTTTTCGCTAAAAGGCTTTGGGAGGTAAATAAACTATTCCACGCCTAGAAGATTCTTTTGGCTAATTGTTATTGGTATGTTATCAAATTAACAAATTTGCCTTCAAAGGTAGTTTAATTGATAGAGTTTAATCTTCGTGTACCTACAACTTCAAAGTTCTCAAGTTTGAGTTGCACCTAAAAGAAAGTGTTTCATTTGATAATGTGAAAGATAATTAAGTTAAAAATATAAACAAGTAAGATCTGTAAATATAAGTTAAATTTAGAAATGATAACAAATTAGATCAAACCTAAACTATCTATAATTCAACCAATTCAATTTTTTAAGAATACAAATAAACTTATTAACTCTAATTACATTAAATACATCACTTAATTCTACATTATTATTTCTGATTAGACCATTTCAACTCCTTAAAAATATAGCCTAATTTGTGAATTCTAATTAAATTAAATATATCATTTAATTTTAAATTGTTGATTTATCAAATAAATTATTTATAATACAATATTAAAATTTATTCAATATAATCTTAAAGAATAATGAATACAAATTTGATTTCAAAAAATAATGAATATAAATTTGAACGTTAAATTAAGAAATTCTAGTTTTGAAATACTAAGTTTGTTTTTGGATTAATGGATACGTTAAGATAACGTATCAACAATCCCAAATTTTGGCTATCTAACTATTCTTTTACACGTTGCTCTGCTTTTCTATTTTATATAGACAGACCTTGTGGGCTAAATCATTCACCTAACCCTCACAAAGTTTTGTGGGTTCCAGGAATTTGATACCCAATGAGAGCAAGTGGGGTTCTTCCCTATTGGAATGTCTCTAGGTTGGTGTACAATACAAGTTTAGCTATAAATTCTTCTGAGGCTTTTGTTGGATGGAGGATACTGGATTGTGTGGGGGTGAAATCACTGAAATATTTAACCATTGATCCTACAGAGCTAGTTGTAGTTGTCCTACTCCTATCAGAAAAAGGAAAAGAGGAACTAACTAAAACTCATCTCAAGAACAAGGCTTGATGATTCGCCTACTAAATATAATTTTGTATTCTGATAACTGTCCCACTAGTGATTTCACTAAGTTGAAATGAAAGCTTTCTAACCCTAAATTGACCTTACAGTTTACTTTTTCATGCTTGGACCTTCATTAATATTGCAAGGAAAATGAGTTGTTTCTTTGCAGCTATGAATGACATTAGTTAAGGTTCAATTTGGCATCGGTACTATAGTATACTGGCAAAGCCCACTTAGACATGAGTTGGGCTTGAACTTAAACAAGAGTTTTATCTAATAAAATTATATTTTTATTAAAAGATCAAGACTAAAAATCACAAAAATTAAAAAAAAATTGAAACTAAAAAAGTCCTAACTTATTTTCTTTGAACAAACCGCATTTAAGGCATGGTTAAGATCAGTAAATGAACAAACCTGTAGCACTCTAAGGGAGACCCGTTCTCCATATGACTGCATCAACCTACTTCAGTATGTTGTGAATCTTTGTGAGAGTGGGAATCATGAACCACGATGTGGGCAAACGTTGGCGAAGTGTGATGGATCACCACATTTGTAGCATCTTCTCTCAGGCAAAGGATCACCAGTGGCTGATACAAAAGTCACATCAGTAGCATGTCCTCCGTTCTGGAGGCCTCCACCACGGCCAGCTCGCCTCCGGTTAGTAGTATCTGCACGTGGAACATTTCTTGCACCAATGCCATTATTGAGATTGTCCTCCCATCTGTATTACAGACACCAGCATGCAATAAGGAACAACATGCTCTCCATAGTTGTTTGTTCTATTGGACTTGTTTCCTAATCAAGGACTCGTAATATTATGAGTGAAACAGAACAGAAAATGAAAACTCATTTCAAAATTGCCAAGGTAGGTAGGATAGACTAATTATTTTCTGACTTCGGTTGTTTTCATTCAAAGGGCATATTACAAACATAAAGAGGATATAGAAAATTTACTGGTTTCCTTGCTGACAACTTTTCCGAAAGTAAGTTATACTCACAAAGTCATGTAATGGATTTAGATTACGTACATAAAGAAGTTGCATGATTGTGATGGACAGGAATAGAACTTTCTTCCCCTGTTATTTTCAGTATTAGCAGTTCGCAGAACACAAGGTGTACCACACGTGTTGCATGACATTGAAGATTCTCCTGCAATACAGCATTAACAGTGTAAATACCAGATATGCTTCAAATGATGGTCCAAAGGGATGGTCGACGTCAGCCACATAAAATTGAGATGATATCTTTTCTTCAAATTATGGAAATACAAATAGATCCACTAAATCAGAGTCTAGCTATCCAACTGATAATAGACAGCAATTTTTGTTGGATTTATCTAGTTCGAAATTAATGATTTAATTGAATTGATTGAACTAAAATTATTAAATAAAATAATGTTATTTATTTAATATTATAAAATTAATTAATCAAAATGCAGTCATTTTATATGAAACTCAATCATTTCTAACTTTTACCGGAGTACTCTATTGCAAGTGGACAATAGCAGATATCCATGACATCTGATCATATGAAAATTATTGTAGAACCTCTGTATTTCTTAACAGTCAATTATGTCCTCTCTCTTGTTTAATCTTTGTTGATTTGATCAAGAAAAGGAACTTGTCATCTAAAAAGCATGCAAATTCAGAGTAATTTGGAGGAGAGACCATATTGGTAATACCATCCTGTTGATTCCTTCCTTGAGACCGAGAAAGTCGGGAAGCTGAAAGCTGTGATGGACAACTCGCTGATGCATGTCCTGTTTGATGGCAGTAAGTGCAAGCACTCGGCCTAGAATTACTGCTAGGGGTTGTAGAAGGTACCCGACCTCTTGCTGCAGAAGACATTCCTCATTTCATGAGATTTTCTATTGCCAACAAGGTTATTAATTTGTCTTTCTTTTATTAATAATTTATAATCTTATTTAACTACTTTCTTTAGTCATTATTAGTAGTTATTATTAAATAATATTAAATAATAATATGAAAATTTATTAATCACTAAATAATAATTATATTTGACGGAAAAAACTCGTAAATGAGAACAAGGACTATATACTAGGTCTAATAATTATTAACAGGACCATTAAAATACCGAAGGTGAGGATATAGACAAACCTTGTGTGCGTGAACCAGTTCCACATATATCTATCAATTGTCTAATAGTCTCATCACAGCCACCAACGCAACCTGGTCAACATGAGTGAAAATTTTTGTTAGCCAAAAACGAGACGCTAAACCTACATTTAAGGTTGAACTCCTCGCAACTACTGTAATAGTTACTGTTATATGTCTACATGGTGCAGAAAATTGAAAAGAGATCTCGGAGTTATTTGCATTAAAGGCGTAAAAAGAAACTAAGATCATAGAATGCATATTGAGAAGCGAGGAATAGATTAACCAAGTACATGTAAATGGTTCAGGGTTTCCAATTGAGACTAATGCTCTCTTCGTTATAGATCTATACAATGTGATCCAATGTTCAGAAGAACATTGTCCAAGGTGGACACAAAAGATACAAAGGCATGCGTGCAGATAATAACTGGGTCCTTAGGAAGTGTGCGTAGAACAATATGTTACATAAACACACACACACATATGCATATTGTTTTACTCCATAAATTTACTTCGTTCTCAGCTTCAAGTTTGTCCATGTTTTAGCTCAATGAAAGAGATTGCATTAGAAGGTTGTTAGAGTGAAAAATATCAGCCAATGATGGGCCCTCAGTAAAAGGTTAATGGTGAGTTGCCAATAATTCGAATTTTCATAGCTAAGCGCCCAAAATGAAATGGAACATGATTATGCAATATAATACCAACAGGACGCTTGATCGCCTTAGCAAACCCCTTGCCTCTGACAATTTGGACACTTAAAAGAATTTCACGACTAAAGTTTGTAGGTCTAATTGTATAAAATTTAATCATGTTATCTTTAGGTCTACTTCAAAGTAATAATACAATCTGCAATCTATACTGTGGGGCTGCACTTACCCAAATGGTTGACACTAAAGCCTGGTGGAATTTCGATCTGGCGGAATTTAAATTGAATCAAATATACAGGACCTGAAAATTTTAAAGGGTTCTATCAGCGAAGAATATTGCCGAACCGAAACAAGCAATAAATTAATGCAATAGAGCTAACCAGAAACTACAACCCAAGTAATTTTCTAGCAACCTATGCAGGATTGAACATTTTCAGAAAGGTGAAGTGACTATGCACAAGAGAATTAGCTCTATTAAAGCTACAGGTTATATCTCTGAACCAGTTAGAAGATTTGTTTCTTAGAAGAGCTTCAGTTTCCTCCTAGCCTCTAGATGATTTTTTTTTTTTTGGAAAAATATCTAGATAAATTTTTCTCGGGGAGATGCATGATACAAGAACTGATTTGGATACTTTTACTTTTATCATATTAGAAAGGGACAAGATAGAAGGTTTGGGACATTGATCCAGTTTCATTGACTTAAAAAGCTCAAAGCATGAATTTTCCTTCTATTCAGAAACCTACAACTTGCAAGTAGAAGTCCAGATAACACTAGCACAAAAGTTGGTGTCTTAGCCAACTATGAAGCAGTTAAGAAGAAATACACATAACAACCTGGAGTGCATGAGTTGCAAACGTTGTTGGTAACAGTGGCTTCTAATACAGCTCCGGGGAGCCACACCGCATTTCTACACTGAGAAGTTGAAAGAAATGGAAGTTCAATATATGATAGATAAGAGTTAAGATAATAAACATGCACATTCACCCCATCAGTTTTGGCATGAGCCATAACGTGACTTCTCTTTGTAATTGTAATATTAGAAACGCTAAAAGAAACATAGAATCTGCTATTGATGTTAATCTATAAATAACATTTTTCACAACTCAGTCAACAAAGCTGAAATCCTACACATGGGCTGAGAAGAGAAGATTTGAGGACCCAAAACTGAAATTTCCACCCTAGTCCTTCAGCCAAGTGAACCATGAAGCAATATCCTAAACCATGATTATACTCTATATGAAAGGATGAAAAGGTTGAAAAGATTTGCAACAAAAAAATAATCAGAACATTTGAATCAACACGATCTAGATTCAAATGATCATAGGAATAAAGGATAATGTAGCCGAATTTATGCATTTATTGGAATCCATAACAATGATGGTGAACTCGACTAGGAAAAATGGAGAAAATAAAGGTATATAAGAGCAATTTGGCAAATTCAGCATTAAACAGTTGCAAACTAACTCGTCAGCAGGATGATATAAATAGAAAAACCATTACGGTTCCTCTCGAAACAGTGAATTATGTGTTGGGAACGCCTTTGATAAGGAATAAGACATTCTGTGAAAAAATAACCAACCTGTGGGAAACCCAAGCAGCCAACCATAAAATTGCCATCCTGTTCAGAGGGACCACCTAATTTTATTAGACAATAGGAAAGTCCTAGACTTGTAAAAGTAGCATGGAAATGTAAGTAAAACTGCATGTTCTTACTTAACTTTATCATTTGGAAGTATGAAACATTTACTTAATTGATAATACAGTTGGCCCTTAAGTAAATGAGATATAATGTAAATGAAAAAGCTCATACCCGGCTTCTCTTCAATACCATGTTTGATTCCTGGCAAAGTCCACACAACCTAACAGTTTCTCCTACTGCATGAACATCATCTCCTCCAGATCTATCCGATCTGTATAGGCGATAAAAAATGGATTACAGTTGAACCAGTTGTAATATATAAAAGGATTAGGAGGAGCTGGGGATCCACCTCTGAAAGAAAACTTCCATGGCTTCCAAAAGCTTTATTTTATTTGTCCTCGCCTGCAAACATATTGCCTTGGATTGGATATTGGACATTAACAAAACGCACTGCATGTCTGATTGATCATACTCTGCTATTAAGTGAACTAAACAAACAATGAAGGAGTTTGAATTAAGCCTCGAAAGCATGCAAACACGCTCAAGTATCACCCAGAGCAACTCTCTTTTTGTTTAGCTATTAATGCCAGCGGTCATTGTCTGCAATTAACAAGAGAAAATCCCTCCCAGCTGTTCCCTTAGCAGGAGCAAGCCAGTAATAACTTACATCCAGGAAGCAAGATTTCATTTGCTGTAAGCATCTTGTCAAAACTTCGTCTTTACTTTTATTCCCCACGCTAACTTCCTTCATGTCACATTCCATCATTGATCTGAGATAGGGTTTCCAGAGTTCATACCTAAAGAGATTTAAAAAGTCGCAGATTCCTCAGTAAAAGTGTAGAACAAAGGTCTATGCACTTCAAGGTGTAGAAGACACCTAGCTTGTTACTGGAACATAAAACTTTACCCCATATTATCATATCCCATAATTAGCGCCTCCCCCTGAAAATTATCAGCTCATAATTAATAAATGAACAATTGCCTCTGTAAAGCCCATAAAAAGTCATATAACTCCAGATGCAGTAAAGGTAAATGCTTCATATTTAGCCTAGTAGCAAGAGCTGGACTTGGTGCTCTTGATGTTTGTCATAGCTGTAGGATATTTCAGCAGACTGTGGACAATCTAGGCCTTAAAACCGTCCACTCAAGTTCGGTAAATGATTAAATAGTCGAGTGGATAAGTTAAACACGTCTTCTCTTTTTCCCTTCGTCAATTTGTCTTCTTATTCCCTTATCAACCTGATTACTTTATGTTCTCTCTTCATTTCTGCTTGCTTTATAATCTTCCCCAATTCCCATCTTTCCTATTCTGCATTGTCTAACTCTCTGAACAACAAAAGCATATGCAGAAGCAAACCAAATTTTACTTTTCAGACAAAGTCATAGTATAAATTTCCTATACTAGGAGCAGAATTTGCAGAAAGGAATAGATCTGAGTCAGATAATTGCATGTGTAGCAGGAATAACTGAAACTCTAGATATCATTTTTAAGTTGTTAGTATTTTATGTTCTGTCAATGTTATGCCACTAACTATACATTGTCCTCACTTAGAAACATGCAAATAGGAACTCTTAAACCTACAAGCATACAGACAAGAAAAATGAAACTTGGAAAAGAGCAATATATATAACCAAGAGCCAGATTCAGTAAGATTACAAGACTAGTTGGTGAGAAACGAGTATTTGCATCCTTCGTCACATAGAAACGATCTAGCAGCTTTTTTATGTGATCATGCATCGTTGCATCTGTTCCAATGCCCGCCTTAAATACAAGAATATAACACAAAGAATTAGCTAGTATATAATGATACCAAGGAATTCTCTACCCAAAATCATCTATTGCTTATTCCTTTAAATAACATCAAATTTACTAACCTTGTCCATACAAGCTAGTAAATCAGCTTCACTAAGCAGAGGCGGTGGTCTGGTTACTCCAGAATCAAGAGTGAGTGATGTTGGAGTAAACTGCATCATGGTTCAACATTGTGGTGTGAACCATTGTGGTTTCTTTCACTATTCTTTAAACTTTGAAATGAATCCAACAAAAAGATATAAGTTGAAAAAATTGCTGTGCTAATCAGTCTCCATTGGTGAACGCTTGTTTTGTACAATATCAACTAATTTACCCAGCAAAGGAAAATCATATAAAGAAGGATGCCAGATCTCCTTTTCAGATGTGAGGAGACAACAAGGTGGGAGATAGGAACAGGTGAAGTTTAGTTACAAAGCTTGGGTGAGATTTGAAAACAAAAGATTTCTGGCAAAATGAATATTCTGATATTGTTATCCAATTCATCCCAGTCACCAAGCTGAATAATCATACCAACAATCATTAATATTGAATACTTCCCACTACACAATCCTAGTACTTTCTGTTCTTGTGTTTTTTGTTTCATTGCTTTCCTTTGTGTTCAGAAAGTGCTACCTTTTGCTGTCTATGAACAGGTTAATTACATTGATCAATCCAACATATGTGAGCAAATTAAACAATCAGTTTTTAGTGTTTCAACTACCAAAACAATTAATTACTTAGCCCAGACAGTGCATAAGACTAGCATCGTATTTTTATAAATGTGGTAATTTGAACATGCAAGAAAAAGAAAATCAACTCCTCAATTTAGCTCCATATATAAATATCATGCACATAAGTTGAATTGCTGCTTTCATCTTGATGTACTAGTTCCACAAGCTTCAAACCTCCAGCATGAGAAGAAAATTTTGCTCAAATGACTATCTGGGTGCTCTTTGCTGCCTTATGTGGCAAATAAAGCTATGAAAGGTTTCCCAAGGTGATGATAATGCAATGTTAGCCAAAAAGATTTCAATAATATAAGTTATAGGACATGGCGATCCTCATAATTTTATTCCTATATAATTTCGAGAAGAAAATCTGAAAGATAATTAATATAACAACAAACCAACGGCTGAGGAAGGAAAGGACAAAATCATATATCTTCAAATTCAACGAAAAATATCAAACCTGTTGTCCAAAGGAGTATGTTGGAATGATTGAACCTCCCCATGATTCAAAACGATAAACATCCAAGTAGTTTTTCTGGTTGAGAAAGCTTTTGCATTAGATAGTGACGCTTACAAGAAGCAAGGCACAAAAAGCTATCCCAAATAAACCATAGAGTGGTCGACAATGATGAGACAAAACTAATTTAGTCATTCATGTAGCTCTAAAGCTTTTCTAATGAACAAGACATAGACATAAGAATATAGATGAATCAACGGTCCATGCTATAGAATACCCAATTCTTGAGCCAAGGGTCCACCTTGTTTTATAATTTGTCTATTTGTGAAGAGACTGTCCAAAACAAGGCAGATTATTGCGATCAGTTTTATAACAGGGTTGGATACTTGCTGAACCAAGCATTTAGGTTTACATTCTCGTGCGGAAACATGGACTTAGCTAAGCTATTGAAGATTCCCTTTTGTTCACTTCGGACATTACAATATTAAAAAAAATGAAAAAGTACCGAAGGCTAAGAATTAGATAGGATACTTACAGATAAAATCACTCTCCCTGTTACAGAAAACTGTTCACCAGCTATATCGATTTCCACAATAGTTTCAGCCCCTACAGCTGGTTGTGAAACACATGCAAGAAAATGGCGAACCACTAGCTCATACAATCTCTGTGAAAAGTCGAGCTTAGTTAACTTTACAAGAATATATTAGAAGCCTTGTAAGAGAGACAGCATCCGAGGTACTGACATGGTGATCTTGACTCCATGCACTTTCTCCAGCAGAAAATTTAGTGGGGTGAATAGGCGGATGGGCCTTGTCATCATGCCCACCACTACTCGGGTTTCTCCAAAGTCCTGCTCCAGGATCTAACAACCTTTGCGCATATGATCCCCATACACGATGTTCTTGCTGTTCCCGTACAAGTGCCTATATAAGATTTGAAATCAGCTGGTAAATTAATACTTAACGCTGAGCAATATAGCAGGCCAATAAGAACCATATTCACGGAAGAAGCACCATACAAAGAGAGCGAAGACGACAAAGAAACACGAAACACACAGAAACCTAATAGATAAAGTTACTAACATGCAAATCAGTCCTGCTAGAAAAGCAATCAGTCTCTGTACGAGGATAACTGATGAAACCTGCTTGATAAAGATCTTCTGCCACCTACAAATAACAAAAGCAGGAGGAGAATTGAATGCGTCAAAGATTAATGGTAAAACAAATCAGTGAGGATAGAAAACACAAGAATGATTCTTATGTTTTCCTGCTATGGCAGAAACAGGTTCGGTCACTCTCAAAATCTGTTGTGACAATAGCAATAAGATTACAATTTTTATATACAAAAGAACCTTAGTTCTTATCCAACGTTTTTTTAAAGATGTTTTCAGCACCTGTAGAATTGTATCCTAAAAATTACTAAATGTTCATCATATCCTAAAGTATATGGAAGAGCCCAATTGTTCAACTAGTATGCAGATAGTGTTTCTGAACTCTTTCTTGATGTTGCTGATGAATCATCAACATGCCAAATTTAACTCGAAATTGATCAATGCTTCTATACCATTAATAGCAAAGACTTGCAAGAATGTAACATAAGAGGTGCATCCCAATTTCTCCCACCTTCATAGTGTGCTCAGAGCTCATCCTAAAATATCTTGAAGCACGTTTTTCAAGCTCAATAGTACTCAACGGATATGGAGGATATTTCAGCTTCTCTCGCTGCAGTACTTTTGTTACCTTTTTGAAATATTAAAAATTCAAAATTAGAAAAAAAAGTACTTCAAAATTGAAAAAGTTCCCAGGAAATGAACTCTTTGCTTACAGTTGCGGTGGGTTCCTGAACGCACATTTCATAAAGTACAACTGCTGAATTGTAATCAAAGAGATGCCCACGCCTGTAAAACCAAGGTGACATAAATCTTAAGATTATACCATCCAAAACTCGAAAGGCATTGTGTACCAAACCTCAAGAGCTTACACCCAATTGAAGGTAGCAACTCCTTCATCTGATGTGTGAGAACAATTGATAGTCCAATACTCTTCTGGCTCATGTGATTGTATCTCCCAATAACGTTCCACAATGAAGCCAAGTGTAGGAAACTGCAAAATCAACAAATCAGAAAGACTGATCCATAACTAGTATGCAAGTAATATCAAAATTTAAACCATTTGAATCCCGTGCTCTGAAGTTGTAAGCCGTAACCAACCTGACAAGGCCCATAACTTAAAACGAGATTTCTTTCTTCTTGAGCAGAATCTATGATAAACTTATCCCTCAACAGCATGGTCTGAAACCTGGTAAAAGAAGCACCAATTCGTAAATCAATTTCCTGCAAAATGAAAGAGTCATTGTCAATCCTCTTAGCTATCAATAGGAAATATCACTTATGATTAGCTAGGAGATATGATAGCTCAAAATTTAACTCCTAAGAGAATTAAACAAAAAAGATTATCATTGAGTTCGTTTCTGTGACTTTATTATTGTGAAATAGTTGTTGCAGTTTTGCAAAAGTTAGACATTCTTTCCTACACAATGAACAATACTCACTTGCCTAGCATCCACAGCATCAGCAAACCACTGATTAGGAGCGACAAGATTTTGAACTGCCTCATGAATTTCCCTGTTGGTTTAAATATATATATTTTTTAAAATCAGGACCAAACAAACATGGATATAAAGTAACTTGATTCAGTTCCAATTCCTCCAGAATCCCAAGTTTTAAAATTCCACAAATTAGAATTAACTTCCATCCAGTGAATGAGGATAGCATATTCTCTTACGAAACCTGTCAATTAAAGCAGAGAAGCGAGCTCTACGAATCGTGATTTGACGATTAACTGCTCTACATACTTCGATTACTTCAAATGCGATGTTCTCTCCCTCTCTATCACAATCAAGCCACAAAACAAGCCACTGACACCTCCTTGCTTCCTCCTCCAATGTCCTTTTGATATCCTTCTTATCCTATACCAAAATACTAAGTAAACAGTAGAGCCGGTCTGCTTAAATATTTGATACATTTCAATGCATCAAAAGGATTTGTACCTCAGGAACGGATTTCCGGACAGGAGCAAGGTAGAGATCTGCCGGGTCACAAGAATGCCACTTGCGGAAGGACTCTTCAAATTCGAGCTCCATGAGATGGCCGGTGACGGACGTGAAGAGCATGTGGCACGCTTGGCCGTTAATGGAGTAATTGAACTCGAAGATCTTGTTGTAGCGGGACCGCCCTTCTCTCACGCGCAGTTGATTCCGAGATAGTATGCCGGACACCGATTTCGCCACCGACGGCTTCTCCGCCACGTTGAGGACGTTGATCATCGCCGGAGATCTGGAATCGGAGCGTGAGGGGAAATGGGCGGGAGGTTTTGTCGTTTTGCTGCTTTTACTGGGGCTTTTCCCGCCTATTTCGTAAGCTCTAAAATGGAACGGGCAATTTAATAAATAATTTTTATGTATTTACTAATTTAAAGGACTTATGTTCAAATCAATTTTAAGTATACTTTCAAGACCTAAAATTTACTGAGATATTGTTTTGTCGAGTTAAACATATTTACTAAGGATATATCTTATTATGTATATAATTAAAAGATAATAATTATAAATCTTATTATTATTTAAAAAAGACATATTTTAATATTTTAAAAACTAAACCGAAAATTAAATTTATAAGAGAAGAGGTTTAAGATTTATAAAATTAACAATTTTAAAATAAAATTGGAGTAAACTGTAATTAATTTAAAATTTAATTAAAAAAATGTTAAATAAAAATTAATTAGTTTATTTTATTTTATAAAATTTTATTAGTTTTCAAATTTTAATTTATTAATTAATAAATTAATTAATTTTTATCAACAAATGTTACTAAAATAAATTGAACCAAAAAGTTACAATTCGAACAAAAAATTAACTAATTCAAAATTAAATCACTAATACCGATTTATTTTTTTTATCATAGACATATTCTATGAAATTTTAAAATAAAATAAAATAAATATTTTTAAATTTTCTTCTTACATATATACATATAAGAAAAGCAATTTAACTAGAATTCAAATTGTATTATAGTTTTTATTTTTAAAAATAATTTTTTTAAGTCTAAAATCGATCCAACACAAAATAACTCAAATCAAAGAGAATTTTGACTCGAATAATCGAGATTAAATGACATAATTTTGTTTAATAGATGAAACATCTTTCGAGAACCAATTGAATAAAACATCATTTTGTTCAAAGGGTTAAAAAAATTAGGGTTTGCCCGAATCTTGATCAGACGCCCAATCGAGCTTGAAATCACCTGAAAACACTGTTGTTGTTCAAAGGGTTAAAATTAGGGTTTACCTGAAGCTTGGTCGGATGCCCAATTGGACTTCAAATCACCCGGAAACGCCCAATAAGGTCTTATTGCCATTCAATCAAGGCTCCAAACCTCCCCGGCAATGACAACTGATAGTCAGCTAAAAGATATACAGTGTACCGTAGTACAGGGAACTACAATAACTAAAAATTACAACATAAAATGGTGTCAAAATTTCATCCCAGTCCCAGCCAGAGATAAGTGTTGAGTAAAAGGATATAAAGAAAC
Organism: Erythroxylum plowmanianum; assembly: GCA_025531925.1. Taxonomy (NCBI): domain Eukaryota; kingdom Viridiplantae; phylum Streptophyta; class Magnoliopsida; order Malpighiales; family Erythroxylaceae; genus Erythroxylum; species Erythroxylum plowmanianum. The sequence goes on from JANVCQ010000230.1 coordinate 37,797,780, forward strand.
ATGTTAATAATTATCACAAGCACTGATGCCAATCATGTCTTTTTTAGCCTCTTTATCCTTTCCAGTGCACCAAGCCGGTTTTCACCATCTGTAGTATCCCTTGCACCACCAACTCCATCTGTCATCATCCCTTGATTTTCACCCTCCTCCCTCTTCCTCACCAATCCTCCAAAAACTGCATTCGGAACATCTTTCTGCTGAATCTCGACTCGTTCATCATCACCTTCTTCAGAATCGCTTTCTTCGGGAAGTTCAATGTCTTCGTTATTCAAACTAGCTTTTGTCCCACCTTCAGTCTGTGACTCCACCCCTGCGCTTACAAATCCAACTTTTCTACCGTTGTTATCTCTAGCAGCAGTGTCATTAACTGCAGGAGCTATCTGTCTCTCCAGAGCAGCCATTTCGTCCTCAGGAACCCCTGCCTGTTTCAATTTATCTTTGGCATCATCAATGTTCAGCCTCTGATCCTTCTGCATCATATATTCAGGCAGGATGAAGTGCGTCTGCAGCAAGAAGCAAAATCAAGAAGTTATGTAGCAATCTTAGTAAAATCGGGTATCAAAGGAATTAAATAAAGCAAAAATGGATCATCAAAATTCTAAGATGTGTTGCACTTGAGATTTCAATGAGCTGATGTGATAAAAGATCAACTAGTACAAAAAATATGAGACACATTGCCAATGAAGCAAAAATGGAAACAGTTCAAAGTAGAAGTTAGAAACAACAACCAAACTTGAAAGTAGAAGTCACAGGAGTCAGTATGTGTGCTACATGTCCCACTTGTTATAACGAAAAGTTCTGGCTTTGATCTGATAATGGTTCATTTCTATCAACGTAATAAAAGACTATATAATAGCATTCACTTATGTGGATCCTATCTCATTTTAAGCATAATTTACTTCAAGCTATTTCGAACAAAGAGGGGATCAACAAGGATGGCATGATACCTGGCTATAGCTTGCTGAGACGGTTCGTTTGAGACGCAACATTTCTCGAAATGTATCTTCATTTCCATGTTGCACTTCGAAGTCATGCCATCGATTCCAGAAGTCCACATCAGATCTTGGATCTGAAAATGAGGCTGCAAAGACGTATATTGCCCGTGCACGATCTATTTCTCCCAAGTTTTTCTCAAGCTCGGCATACTTCAAGCACATAAGTTTTACATCTTTGTCTGGCAATCCGGATTCTATTGCCTGCTCATATATCTCCCTTGTTTTGGGAACACCAAAGATTTCTGATGCACGAGCAATGTAAATTTCATACATACTCAGTTTTTCATGGTTAGGAACAGCCTTTGCTGCTTCATCATACACCTTCATGGCTCGCTTCGCCAAGCCATAATCCTCCTCTAACTTTGCATACTGGAGATACAGCGGTTTCACTGCATCCGCAGGTGCCTGGCAAGTGTAGGAAAAGAGCCACAAACAATAAGGTCAGCATCACTGAACAGTGAAGTCAATAAGTAAGGTAGATAATACTACGGATGATAGGAACAAACCCCAGTAAAAAGCTTCTAGAAATAAAGAAAAATACACAAGCAATTGGAAGGAAAGTAACAAGAGGATCTACAGGAATGAGGAAGTAAACAAGTACTACTTAATTGCAGACATCATCAATTAGATCAGAGCCATTATGACAGCAATTGGAAGGAAAAAAAACAAGAGGATCTACAGGAATGAGGAAGTGAACAAGTACTACACAGCTGCAGACATCATCAATTAGATCAGAGCCATTATGACAGCTAAATTTGATCAACATGCTGTATCTACAAGAATGAAAACTAGAAGAAATTTGTAACGCTTGCTGTTATCTTTCATATGCTTTTATAATTTGTTTTATTTTGTGAACTCATTGTAATGTTGAGATAGCTTTGCTATAGTTAATACAAACCTTTATTCAATTTTCAAAAAAAAAAAACTACAGTAGCACAAGAATTATCATCAGTCTATTGTCATGTGTAAAGTAAGTACCAATTAAAAGTCTGAGGAACTGAAACACTGAGATTGCTCAATAGAATGCATACCATCTCAATCGCATGTTCAAATAACTCTCTTGCACGTTCCAGCTTTGTCTTGCCATATCTCTTCACGAACTTCGATAAGTATGTCACCCATATATCTTTCACATGAGGGTACTTGAATATTTTGACACCCCTTTCATATACCTTGAAGGCATCTTCAAAGTATTTATTTTCCTACAGATGCAAAAGCAGTACAATTTATCAATTTACTAAAAAAAATAGCAGTCAGAAGGACAGAACCAAAATATTACAGAAATATACTTCCAAAAGCCATGCGTAATTGATAATGATTTGTGGTGTAGCTATTCGAAGGTCCAATATACGCTCATAAACTGCTCGAGTGGATTCCAAGGTCCCAAGACCCTCCTCCAAATCAACATAAAAAGCCCAAAGTCTCAAAGACTTGTGCACTTTCATCTGAACAGGCTCATTCCCATCAGCAGCCACTGTAATTGATATCACATATAAAAGTTCTTGAACGTTAGTTCCTGATTTTGAGCACCCAAAAAAAGAATACAAAAATCAACTTAAAACAATAAAGCAGAACAGAAGTTCCACCAGTTCGACACAATCCTCAAGGCCTAAACTTCTGATAACAGATTATCATAAAATGTTTTTGCATTACATAAACATATGCCTGGACCTTTCAATTTTGTATCAAGACCAAGTAACAAATTGAATTAACTTCACGGTGATTATATCAAGTGACAGAATTACCAAGCCAAACAAATACTCCTGAACTGTAAGAATTAATCAAGAAATATTCACGAATGTCAGGACAACCGAAATTACCTCTTCGTTTGACTTCAACTGATGGTTCTGCAGTGGCTCGCCTCAAGAGCTCCAATGCACCTTTAAAATTCTTATGTCTGATTTCCATTTCAGCCCACTCACACCACACACTAGCTAGATTATCCACAGTTTTATAGTTCACTTGTACAGCCTTGTCAAAGATTACCCTTGCATTCACAAGATCATTGTGATTTTCATACAATTTAGCAAAAGCAACCCACAAAGTATGAGGCTTGCCCACTGCCTTCATTGGATCAACTGTCCTCACAGCCTCAGTATAAGTTAGAATCTGTCTTGTTGGATTGCCTTCAAACAGCTTAACCCGTCTATGCCACTGTTCCACGTTGTGTGGATTCTGTCGCAAAAGTACACTATTAGCCAACTCAGGCCTTCGATCCATTAAAAATTCCAGTTGAGCCAACATAAAATCCACATCATTATCATCATGTAACCAGAATCCATTAAGTATCCTCTTTTCGAAGTTAGAATCCACTTGCAAACGAATATCTTCATCCAACTCTACCCCATTCTCCTCCACCTCATCTTCCTCTTCGTTGCTTATATCCAGATCCTCCATCTTGTGAGCAACCATACTCTCTTGAAACTGTGAATATGCATCAAATATGACACTGAAATCCCTCACTGTAACGACAGTGGACATACCCTCTTCAAAAATATCCCTAGCTTTCTCAAACAAACCCCTCCTAATGTAATAATCAGCAAGAGATGTCCACAATCTACCAACCTCATCTGTAAACTTCCTGATTCCACCCCTAATAATAGCATCAACATTCAGCCCAGAAATAGCCTTAGCATGTCTAGTAAGCAAATCGCACAATTCCAGCCACAATGTATGTTTTGTTTTCCCCTTAATAGAATAAAACTGATCATCGTTCAACACAGAAGCCAACCTCTCAGCAGCCTCTTGCCAAAGTCGAGAATTAACTAAAAATTCAATAAACTCCTCAATATGACCAGGATCATACATCAAATATCTCCTGTAAACCCTAAGTGAAGTCTCAATTGGAACACCATCTTGACTCACAAACCTCAAATAAAGCTCCCAAATTCGATCATGTTGCGTCACCGGCAAGGCACAGAGAGCCCTATCGAACGTCCGACGAGTCCGAGTGACGAGTTTCTGATTGGTCAACGTCTGCAAGTACATAATCCATATCCTGGGCATCTTATGCATAGTAACAAGGGCTCTTTCAAACGTATTGTTTAGGGTTTCGTACTGGTGGTGTGTGATGGGTAGATTTCTGACTATATCGAGACGCTCGGTGAGATAAGCGTGCCAAAGCTTGTAGCTTCCAGGTAAAGCTTTGAGAGCTCTCTCGTAGATCAGAAACCGCTTCTTGAAGGGCGATTCGCGGCGGGCCACCAAGTAGCGCCACCATAGCTTGAGACTGAAGGGGTTGCGCAAGATCTCTTCTTCGTAGAGAAGGTCGTCCTGTGAAGGGTAAAGCTCTTTGGGTATGGACATTGTTGAATTGCCAAAACCTCACAGCGCTTCTGCAAGTGGCTGTGAAGCGCGGAGGAGCTATTTGGGGTTTTATTATTACTTCTCTTATTAGACAATTATTATATCTGGTTATTTAATAACAAGAAGAATAAAATATTTATGTTAATTGATAATGTTTATTTATTTGTATATTTTTTATTTAATAGTATGTAAATTATAAATAAATAAAATAGTTTAAAATTTATATAATAATAAAATTGCATAAAATAAAATAATATAAAAATGCAGTATTAAGCTGCAATTTTTTAAATAATATTACATAAATAAAAATATCAAAACCATATAGAAAGTAATAATACTTTATACTTTAAGAAAAAATAGAAATAAGGACTGACTACTAAATCTTTTTAATTAAAAATTTAAAACTAAAATTTAAAACTAAAATTTTAATTTATATATGATTTAATATCAATTTAAATTAAGTTCGAATCTCTTTTTAAATTATTAATTTAAATAACATTATTATAAGATAATTTTACTATTTAATTAAACTAATTTTAAATCGTTCTTAAACAAATTTAATTATATTTTAATATGTTTAAACTTTAATCAATTTGACCTTCTCGATCTAAATATGTTTTAAAATTCAATTAATTCAAATAAGCACATCAATGTTTAAATAATAAACTTAGATAATATACAAGCACTAAACGTTTTCTGTTGCTTCTCTCTAAAAACAGACTACTATTTTCATCTCCAGATGCATCGACATTATTATCAGGTATAGAATTAACATGGAACCCCTCAATCAAGAGGGGCATCTCTCCAAAAAAGAGAGAACTTGAAAATGGGAGGATGATCCCTCACCGTGCCCCAAACTGACGTACAGTGCTGCAGTATTAGGGGCTTCAACGGGGGACGTAGATACAGAGGATTCTGCATGGCCCAAAGAAGACTCAGTTGAGATCAAAGAAGGAGATATTTTACAAATGCCGAGGGAGGAAGGGGGGCATTATGCTCTCACATACGTTCAAGGAGAAGCTCGATAAACAATGGGAGAGAACCGTCGTTGT
>JANVCQ010000230.1:37826999-37853383 GCA_025531925.1 Erythroxylum plowmanianum
AAGTAAATTAAAATATAATTTCATGTAATTAAAATATTATCAACAAGTTAGAAATAATTAAATTATTTATTTAAAAAATGTGATACTTGATTAATAAATGTAATTAGAATATAATAAATTAAATAATTTATTAAATTGTGCTTTATTTATAAATTAATTATTAATCTTTAACGGTTAATTTAATTCCATTATAATTAATATTGATTAATATATTATTAACTAATTGATGTATATACGTAGGTAAATAATCACGCCTATGACTCATTATTTAGAGGCGTGATTGCCATATACGATTACGAAGTGCATGTTCTTTTCTTTTTACAGACGATTAACACCTATACAATTTTATAAACTTTGAAAAAAATAAATAATTAATTAAGGATTTATTTACTAAAATATAATTAATCTATTTATTAATTAATTAAATAGAATTAGTGCTTATATTTTTGTTTTTTATTAAATATAATATATACAATTAATTGGATGATTATAATATATTATTTATTAATAACAAAATAATTAATTAATTAGTTACTTAAAATAAAATGAAAACTTATTATTATAAGAGTCACAAGTGTGACTTAAGTGTCATGCCTGTGAATAGATCTTTTTAATTTCTTAATTAAATAAAATTAATTAAAATATAATTCATAATAATTAACATGTAACTAAATAATTGATTTATTTAAATGTTAATGATTATTAACAGTAATTATTACTTATGTTATTATTAATGCATTTGAAATATTTTCCCTTTTTTAATTATGTATTCTTAAAATAATTTTAATTAATTTAATTATATAGTTATAATAAATATTGTTTAATTTGTTAATAATTAGTTGATGTATATATGTAGGCAAGTAGTCACGCCTATGACTCAATATTTAGAGGCGTGACTGCAATACATGACTACGACGTACATATTCTTTCACTTTTATAGGCAATTAACACCTATATGATTTTATAAACTTTTAAAAAATAAATATTTAATTAAGGATTGATTTACTAAAATATAATTAATCTATTCAATATTTAATTAAATAGAATTAGTGTTTATATTTTTCTTTTTTATTAAATATTATATATATATATAATTGGATGATTATAGTATATTATTTATCAATAACAAAATAATTAATTAAGTACTTAGTTAAAATAAAACAAAAATTTATTGTTATAAGAGTCACAGACGCGACTTAAGTGTCATGCCTATGAAAAGATCTATTTTTTAATTTCTTAATTAAATATAATTAATCAAAATATATTTCATAATAATCAACATGTGATTAAATAATTGATTTGTTGAAATCTTTTTAACTAATTAATTAATTATCTACTATCAACATGTAGTTATTACTTATGTTATTATTAATGCATCTGAAATATTTTTCTCTTTTTTAATTACGTATTCCTAAAATATCTTTAATTAATTTAATTATAAAGTAAATTAAAATATAATTTCATGTAATTAAGGTAATAGCAACTAGTTAGAAATAATTAAATTATTTATTTATAAAAATGTGATACTTGATTAATAACGATAATTAGAGTATAATAAATTAAATGATTTATTAAATTATACTTTATTTATTAATTATCTATTAATCATTAACTGTTATTCTAATTAAGTTATAATTAATATTGATTAATATATTATTAATTAATTAATTTATATATATAGGTAAGTAGTTACGCCTATGACTCATTATTTAGAGGTGTGACTGCCATATACGGTTACGGCATGCATGTTCTCTCCTTTTTATAGGTGATTAACACCTATATAATTTTATAAACTTTTTAAAAAATAAATAATTAATTATGCATTGATTTACTAAAATATAATTAATCTATTCATTAATTAATTAAATAGAATTAATGTTATATTTTTCTTTTTTATTAAGTATAATATATATATAATTAATTGGATGATTATAATATATTATTTATTAATAACAAAGTAAATAATTAATTAGTTATTTAAAATAAATTGAACATTTATTATTATAAGAGTCACATTAAGTGTCACATTTGTGAAAAAATCTATTATTTAATTTCTTAATTAAATATAATTAATTAAATTATAATTCATAATAATCAACATATGATTAAATAATTGATTTATTGAAATCTTAATAATTAATTAATTATTGATTATTACATATGTTATTATAAATGCATCTGAAATATTTTCCCTTTTTAATTATGTATTCTTAAAATATCTTTAATTAATTTAATTATAAAGTAAGTTAAAATATAATTTCATGTAATTAAAATATTATCAATTAGTTAAAAATAATTAGTTTATTTATTTGTGAAAATGTGATACTTGATTAATAATGGTAATTAGAATATAATAAATTAAATGATTTGTTAAATTATCCTTTATTTATAAGTTAATTATTAATCATTAATTGTTAATCTCATTCAATTATAATTAATATTGATTAATTTATTATTATTTAATTGATGTATATATATAGGCAAGTAGTCACTCCTATGACTCAATATTTAGAGGCATGACTGCATTGCACGGCTGCGATGTACATATTCTTTCCTTTTTACGGACAATTAACACCTACACAATTTATAAACATTTAAAAAATAAATAATTAATTAATGATTTACTAAAATATAGTTAATCTATTCATTAATTAATTAAATAGAATTAGTGCTTATATTTTCTTTTTTATTAAATATAATATATATATTTAATTGGATGATTATAATATATTATTTATTAATAATAAAAAATTAATTAATTAGTTATTTAAACTAAAATGAAAACTTATTATTATAAGTGTCACAGGCGTGACTTAAGTGTCATGTCTGTGAATAGATCTTTTTTAATTCCTTAATTAAATAAAATTAATTAAAATATAATTCAAAATAATCAACACGTAATTAAATAATTGATTTGTCGAAATCTTATTAGTTAATTATCTATTATTAACACATAATTAAATTTTAATTGTGCAATCATAAAATATCTTTAATTAATTTAAATATAAAGTAAAATAAAATATAATTTCATGTAATTAAAATATTATCACCTAGTTAGAAATAATTAAATTATTTATTTAAAAATGTGATACATAATTAGTAAAGGTAATTAGACTATAATAAATTAAATGAATTATTAAATTAGTAAATGTAGACTCACTGTTTCTGGCATATATACACTTTTTGCTGAGGAATGCGAAGATGGGCAGTCTTCGGGGCGTGCAGTAGTTGGGACTTGGGGCGGATTAGGCCAAGAAACAATCGAAACATGGTTTTCAAGGACGGAGTCAAATGTGGTTGCCTTCTGTGCTTTGCTCACCATCTATGTTGTCAAACACAATGATGATGTTGATTGGTTATATAAAGTTTAGTTCAATAAATGAAAATATTAAGTATGTTTAATTATAAGTTATCGATTAAATTCCCCTAATCACTGTAATTAATTTTTGAGCAAATTATCTTAAATATTATTACTTACTATAACGTGTTTAAACTTTAATTTTATAACATTACATAGAAATATAAATGTTTAATATTTATCAAATAAATTTTATTATTGTATTTAAATATTTTAAGTGTTCTATAAAAAATAGATGTTAAATTGTATTATTTTACTAAGTTATTCTTAATACCTATATAAATTTAATGCAATTAAATTATTATTATTATATATATTTATAAGTTTATTATAAAATGCAAGTTATCATATATTTGATATTTTATATATAGTTCACACTTGATTTTACTTTTACTTATAGTTAATATTTTATTTTTAATTTTCAATTAAAATATAATTTTCTTTCAAATAATTAATTTGTTTATTCAAATATATAAAATATTTATATATCTCAAAACTCCAAATTTTGAGGAGTGCCATTATAATTAAAATATTTTATTCTTAAAATTTTTGTCACGTTGTCCAATTCAAAGTTTGTTTGACGTTAAAAGCATTTTTTTTAATTAACGGCCTAAGTCCAAGGAAAAAAAACTACAGATGACTTACTAGAAGCAGATAAATCATAATTGAGTATGCTAATAGTAAAGGAGAAAGTCCCTCAACATTCTTGTGAAATCAGTGAACTCTTAAAGGCAAGCTATAGCTATAATTAACTAATCAATTCACACAACGATTACTCTTTCGATAGACATGATACACTCGCACCTCCTAATTCTTACAGATCAATTCTTTGATAACTGAACCATAGAATTGACTACCTGATTTTGCTCACTAGAATGGGCTAATGATAAAATAAAACCTAACAAGCAAACATGATCAAAGTTCCAATCCTGATTTTGCTCACTAGAATGGGCTAATGATAAAATAAAACCTAACAAGCAAACATGATCAAAGTTCCAATCTTTCTAGACTGCACGATTCATAAGTTCTAACTTCTAACAAAGTATATATAGATAAATTTTCTTTGATCCTGAACATGTGGCAGTTCAGTTGGTATCGAAAATGGACAGCTTCTGTTCTCTGCCAATGCCATCTTTTACTGTAACTACTGAAAAAATGCAGTCAGCAGTCGGCTGATAACTCAGCTGAACCAGAGAAGCAAAACTCCACCAGTCCTCAGCACCTCCGCTGCTAAAACTAAGCCTTCAAGCACCGAGGCGCAGGAAAGAAACCTCTTTTATTCTTGTAAATTGAGAAGAGTAAGGCTCAAAAGCTTAATGTAATATTAATATTAAAGTTTCATATAGAGTCGATTCAAGAGTGGATAATGTTAAGAATTGAGGAGGTTTAGAGACGAGAGAATTGCTTTGAAGAAGAGGTTAAATATTACTTGAATTATTTTAATTCAAGTGCAAAGAAGTATTTATAGATACAAAAATGACTCATTATATCTATATATATGAACTCATTAATGAACCCAAATAAATAAATCATACATGAACTCAAAACCATACATGAACTAATATTTAATTATGTAACTAATACATGAATATAATTAAACTCTTAACAATAAACCTAAACATTCATGTATCTAGACTTTAAAACATTCATATATCTAGATCAACTTCAAATTACTCTTCAACACGTCCTCTTAATTTGAAATTTTCTTTTGTACTCTAAGTCTTGTCCTCAAATATTGAAAAACTTCAAATTTGAGTGATTTCGTGAAAATATCCGCAACTTGATCATTAGTCCTTACATGCTTGAGTTCCACGCCTCCACTTCATTCTTTTGCTTGTAGCCTTTAGCAACGAGCCTTGCTTTATATTTCTCTACATCTCCATTGACATTCTTTTTTTTATCTTATAGACCAATTTGACTCCAATAGCTTCGTGACCTTTAGGAAGAGTTGATAATTTCCAAGCATTGTTTTTCTCTGTTGCCTTGATCTCTTCCTCCATGACTTGCTTCCATCTTTTGTCCTTCACGGCCTCTCTGTTCGTGAACTGCAAGTGCACTATTGTCAGAAATTTTCAACCATATCAGAAAAGATAGCTATTATACAATGCTGAAATGTAGCAGGAGCATTGCAAAGATCAAAAAGCATGCGTCTAAATGCAAATGTGTCAAAAGGACAAGTGAAAGTGGTCTTTTCTTGATCTTCAGGTGCTATGACTATTTAGTTATATCCCAAGTACCCATCTAAAAAACAGTAAAATGCATGTCTAGCAAGTCTATCCAACATCTAATCTATGAATGACAAAGAAAAATGGTCTTTCCTAGTAGCTTTGTTCAACTTCCTATAATCCATGCATAAAACTTCTTCTCGAACTACAAGAGCACGGTTGTCGAAGTGAGTAATAAATCGGTAAGAATCGAGTCGTGTTCACAACGATTATGAGAAAGTTCAAATCTATACTAGCTAATAGTGTTTGAAATTTGGTTGGATAAAATTTTGGGAAATTAAAAGCAATATAAAGAATTATTAAAAACTTTTTGTCAAAAAAAAAAAAAACTTAAATAAATTTCTAAGCAACTACTCAATTCAATGCAACCAAAATAACTATAAATATGACAAATCTATGCAATGACTAATTAAGAAACGAGTGCAGTAATTGACGAATTAAAAGTATTAACTTCAATGAGAAATAACTTTCTCTTAGGGAATGATATTTTTGTCAATCTTAATATTGAATTAGCTATCATCCACAAATGATAAATCCTAACCTTGTTTGTGAATTTTAAGAGTAATTAATCCTTTTCTCCCAAAGATGAATTAATCTAGTCACTTTAGACACCACTTAGTAATCCCTTACTTAAGTTATTCCTAGAGTTTCTTAAGTTCTAAACTCAAATCTTCTATTTTTACTTCCTAAGTTTCTTGAGTTTTCTAACTCACAAGAAAATCTAGCCGAAATTTCCTTTAATCTTCTAGTAAAATCCTTTTTTTCCAAAGGTGAATTTATACCAAGTAAACTTTCAATGATCCAAAGGAAGAATAAATAAACCCAAGGAAAAATCGACAAGTATATGGATATTCAGCATTGATTCCAGCAAAATTCAATGTTAAAGCATCATCAAAATATCAAAAATAATAGTTAGGAATCCACTACGTCCACTATATTGTCCTACCTAAGCCATTAGACAGTTTTGCCATGTCTAGTACATGCAATCTAAGCCCCTTAGCATCCTCGGAAAACTACGTTCTGCATTAATTTTAAGCAGTTTTGCAACATCATGTATGGCCAATCCTAAAAAATATGTAGAAATATGCTAATACTAGCAAAAAGAAAGCGTTAAGTCATCGAAAACGATCTAAGTGTAATGAAATGTCACTATCCGAATCCCAAATATCAGAGAAGTCAATAGGATCATCATCATTTGTATTGATTTAAATAAAGATTTTGAAGTTGAAGATGAATTTATTGAAAGAAATGATGAAGTTGATCGTCCTATTAGGAGGAAAAAAGAAAAAATGAAAAAGGAACAAAATGAGGAAATAAAAAACTTTTTATGTCCATGAATAAAGAAATCAAATGAATGTTTCATGAAAGTTAATATTTTCTCAAAAAAAAGTATGAACTTCAGTTATTACGAGCTACAAATGAGGTAAAAAAATTAGAGCTATGACAAAGGTTGAAAGATAATAAAATTTTATGTAGAGATATAGATTCTATCAAAGATTCAGTGATGCGTCAGGCTTTCATAAATGAACAAATAAAAATTTATATAAAAGGAGTTCAAGAAGGAGAACCTCAAGGAAGAGCTGCTTCACCTAGTAGCTTTAACCAATATTTTGATTTTGGAAGAAATGAAGATGATCTTCCAAACTATTAATTATTTATGTTAAATTAATATTCTCAAGTGCTTTAGTTTTATTTTTAATTTGATTATTGTAATTTTAGTTTTATTGTAATCTCGAGTATAGTTGTAATTGTAATTTATTTTTGTCTGGTTGTAATTTTCAACATTTTTGTTGAGTTTTAATTTTTTAAATCAATGTTGTGGTTTAAGTTTATTTACCTTTTATTTCAAATTTACTTTTTATTCTTAAAATATTTTATTAATGAATTTATAAAACTTATAAATAAGAATTATAAATAAATATTAAAAAGAAATTTAATATTATATTCAATATTAGTATCTTTTAAATGTCTGAATAGAATCCTTATAATGATATATTTTGTGTAAAGTAATACATATTTCAAATTTGATTACTTTGTAAATTATATAAATAGATCAAATTGTGAGAAGGACAGAAGAAATATGTAAATAAGAAAATAATCAAGATGTCATTTTACAACTTTTGGTACATGTTACTATTCATTACACCAAAATGTTGTGCAATTTTAGTGTGTTCCTCGAGTGAATTCAACACACCAAAACACAAAATTGGCGTGTTGGTAGGAGATGGCCAAATTGAGCGTATACAGATCTCTGACTTTTCTTATCTTCTTCAGATGGAACACTAATGGCTTTGTACCCTTCCAATATTTCTGCATACATAGGAATATTTAGAACCCGAAACCATAATACAAGATATAACCACTTCATTAACTTCTCAACTTCATTGGGCATGAAAAAATACATTGAGAACAAGTGCTCATTAGAGTGTAGAAGACCCAAGTACAAGACACTTTCATCAAGAAAAATAGTAAAAGACACAAAGAACTTGCTGTACAAATGTTATGTTGCATAAGGAAATGAGTAAATTGAGTGAATTTCTGTTATTGTAAATTGTTGAGACAATAAACTGTTGAAAAAGGTTTAAAAGATATCTATTTGAAGCTTGATTTGTCAGAAAGGTAAAATTTGAACTTTCCTAAAACAAACTCTAGTCTGTTCTATTTGTGGCGAAAGAAAGATGTAAAAAACCGACAAGAGGCATGAGAATGGTGAATAAAGCATAGAAGAATTGTTGTCAATAGATGTTTCTTTGATAAACCCAATTCACTTATTTCAAATTTAAGTTAAGTTTTACTTTATTTCTTACGTTAATCTCCTTTTCATCTTCTTCTTGCATGGAATCTATCACCTATACTACTTTAGCATACAAATCTCTTTTGACCTTACAGATTTAAAAAGGGAAAAGGCCGCCTCCATCAATAGCTTATTGATATAATTTTTGAATGACACATAGGGGCGTAAAATTTAAGGTGTGAAGCAAAGAGCAGGAAATAATATATTTTCCAGAAAGTGAGATTCTCTGTGCTTTAAATCTTTAATTCCCAAAGGTTCGCTTAGCAAGCTTGCTAAGACTGTTTACGGAGTACGTGAAGCTAAATTTATAAACAATGATTTCAAACTTACATAATTGTACAGTAAAAGTAACGACTACATACTATAGAATAGATTTTAAGTGCAAGCTTAATTCTAGTGAACATTAACGCTGAATAAGTCCGAAAGAAGAATCACCCCGGCGCCAGAGAGTTTGACCTCGTAAGGATGCCCAGTGACGAAGTTGCAAAATGTTTTCATCACTTCACTGTCTTTCTTACAATTTATACGTTCCATGAAGTTGGTCCATTCATCTAATGAAGTTCATAATGTCACGTCAGTTCCACAGGTCATAACAAGATCAAACAATACAATGCTGCAGGAGACTGCAAAGCTATCATGCCTGGGAAGATCTTCTGCAAATAGTTATATGATTGTCGCACCATCTTCGTTGTCCATCTCCAGCTCAGACTTAAACAGTCTCCTCACTGTAGTACGGCGTCATTACACTGTCCACGGCACAAAAAGATTGTTGGTGGCAAAGGGCTGTTGCTGTTGAATGCATCATGCTTAAATTTATAAACAAAAACATTGAACTTGAATCCCATCACTACGGAACTAGCCTACTTGGAAAGTAGACACCATAAAAGCTTCTGATGAAGAGAAGAAGCAGCACAATCTTACTTCATCAAAAGAAGGAATGACAAAAGAAGGAATGATGTTGTCACAGCATGTTATCCAACAGGAATCGTTGAGATAATATCAGAGTTTCTGCAGGACTCGCACCTGAATAAAAACATTTTACCAACTCGAGGAGGACGTGGCATATCCATGAATAATGAGTTTGTAAAGAATGCAATTCGTCTCTGTGCTTTAAGGGTTGTTGGTACCTCTTCAGCAGATTCTTTCACTGTTAAAAGGAGATGAAGGCGCTGCATCTGAAGAAGGAGGATGAGCTGCACAATAGTAAATTGAATATCATCTAGTTAATCCTTTATGAATCACTCACCAAGATCTCTACAAGTTCCACGAATTTCCGGCAGAAAGCAGGTAGGCAACCCATTCTGAAATTTGCGAGCAATGTATGTCTTCAAATGTTGCTCTCAATTTCTTTAATGATAAGGCCAATTATCCTGGTACGTTCATCAGATAATTAGACTTCCTTCACTGGAATCTAAAGCAATTTCCAGGTTTTGCAAACAATTGATAGTCTTTCGAACAGAACAAGGAAAAACTTGAGACCAGGATTAACTTGAGACCTTGCTAGCAAGCAAAAATGGTGGCCACTGGATTAATTTGATACCAGAATCTGATGTGTATGGAACGAGCAACAGATCCATCTTCCTGGATCAGATGAAACCACAATTCAGTCTCAGCAGCTACAAGACATGAAAAGTAAATTAGCCGTAAAAATGAGCAATCTAGCAGGGTTGCTGTGCCTTTCCTGTCACTAATAAGGTCCTCTTCTCGGAAACTACACATCACTTCATTGCATAACTGAGCAAATTTTGCAGCTTTGCTTCCCTTGTTTGCCGTGACATAAAAAGACGCAATAATAATGCTTAGCTGCGTATCATATATGTTGCTACTGAAAACAAAGTATCCCAAAACATGGTGTAAACCTCGGCAAATTTCTTTGAAAATGAGAATCCTTTCCTCTGTTTCTTATCTGAAGGTACCAAATATGTATTAAATGAACTGGTTAAGAACTGGAATGTCCATATCTGTGAGAAGAGCGTAATTTACATTTCATTATCTTAAAATCTAAACCAAAGATGACAGTGGAAACAAAATTTCCTATAACGACCTTTTTCCACTACTAATACTAGGGAGAATAGTGTACAATCAATAGCCAACATGCCTGGCACTTAACAAAATAGAGAAGTTGCAACTTAGTGATATTTAGAAGATGAGCAGGGTAGCACTCAAAACCAACCATATGGTTCAAGATGCTTTAGTTGTTATCCGTAACATCTTTTAAGATAATGATTGACTTTCTGCTTCTCACAGTTAACTAAAACTCCAAAAAGATTTTGGTATGTTTGGAAAGAAATGGTCTGACATGATGACTTGGAACTAAACCTTATATACATGGACCTTTTCACAAAGTTTCAATTTCCCTTTTTAACTGGATTGGATATTCTAATGCCCAAATTTCACGCATGCACAACGCTCCCAATTATGAGTCCTGAGAAAGAGCGTTTGATGTTCGAAGAAAGATAAAATGATCCACATTACTAACAAATCACGTACTAACCTAAAACAAGCCAAGAAACTGTAAATTTCCTTTCCTAGGCGATCAATGGCCCCAATAAAACCACCATACATGGTTGAAAAGATGGCATACCATATTTGAGTATCGATGAAATAGACCAACGTCAATGTTCCAGATATGTTATAGCTGATCTTGGAAATACTGAGAAGACTTCCTATGTGAGTAGTTTGATCAAAACGATTTGTAGTGATTGGAACATGGAAATAAAGTAATGGGAGACACACCACGGAAAAGCTTTGTACGCATCAAAATAAGATATCGTGAGAAATATTGAAAATCCCTTCTGTAATCTAATGACTGGAGAGAACTAGGCGGTAGTTTTAACAAAAATTGCAGCATAGAACTTAAATCAACTAGGCCTTTAATGTCCTAAAATATTCTGGCATTTTTAAGGCAATGGTACAAGTAAAGGGAGAAGAATGACGGTGTCAATTGATTTAACTGAAGGTGTTAATTGATCATAGAAGACTTCTAGAAAGGAAAGCAGAGGACAGCAGAAGGGGAGAAAAACAGAGAACTAGAGAAGTCTAAGAACAGAGAGTCCTAATAGAATCTGATCTGCCCTCCTATACCTGTGACCACCATTAAAGGAATTTGAGGATATGCCAGTCTGAGTTTTCAATCCACCTCCGACGCATTGGAAAGATAAACAAAGCAGCTGCCAATGTTTTAAGAATGAGATATATAACCACAGCTACGAGGTATTTAGGAGGGCATAATATCCATGAGCAGAAAAGAAGCTGTGAAGTGTGACAATTGTGTGCATATCAAAGAGAAAACCTACCTTCTGAATTACACGATAAATAGGTGTTACAACCTTCCTCAGAAAGGCCTCATCATCTCCACCATAGGAGGGCTTAATATTTTTTCAGTAACAATGCTGACATTTCCAGCCAACAGGCCATGGAGTTCGTATGCCATCTGAAGGGACAAAGACGTCATTATTAGCAATTAAATTGGTGGAAGGCTAATGAGGTAGATTTATGATGAAATTATTTGTACATACATTGTAGAAGATTTAACACAGACATTCTGGCATGAAGCGAACATTGGCAGCCTCACCCCCGATAAGAAGATATAGACCCATATAAAGTATCTTTCTCTCCTGAATTTCTTGCTGAGATTGAGGAAGACAACATGGAGCAAACTTTGTGGATTTCGGCATGACAAATTATATGCATGTGAACAGATCCAAAGATTCAACAAGCAGTATAAATGCAGAAACTATCACTCACCGCAAACTGTGTTTTCGTCCTAGAAATCTGCACCGATTTTTATAATTTTTGAAAAGCTTGTTTATGACGGCATCAACGGCAGAATCATCAAGCTGCACAAGAGAGGATGGGTTTAACCAAAGGATTGTCGAATAACAAATTTATGTATGTTATTCCTGAATTCATACCTAAAGAAAAGATACTCAAATTAGTCGTTGGTTCAGACACAAGGACAAATTAACTCCACCAACATACATGCTCATTTCGGTTACACTTTCTGTTTTAAGCATACAAACATCTTAAAGATAAGTCTTAACATTGCCACAGTGGTGACCATGAAGAACTTGGAAACATTCCATGCATTGTCTCATTCTGCATGCATGAGATTGAAATTGGAAAATGAGCATAATACATGCCTTATTAAGAGGTTCAGGATTAAGTCTTATATGATTGTTGGCAAGTAAGTGAATCAAAAGCTCCCTCTGACTCCTTACTTTGTCTCGCTGAATCAAATGTTTTCCAATATGCTTATTAGTTTTTTGAGATGAATTAAGTTAGCACTTAACTTTTATCAGTTGCAATGTCATCTAGTCTGTTTTAACAAAAAATGGTAATATCTTCAGCTGACCTTGAGACCTGAAAACCCAGACTCTGCTTACAGTTACTCTACCAAGGAGTTCATCCTTAAGAAATCAAGGAGTTAGCCATAAACTTAAAAAGATTATCATTTTGAGATGGGGCACAATTACTTATTAAACTGGGCCAAAGTAGCATTCATCCATTCATCACTTCTTGAATTTCTAAAAGCCCCACTTATAATGTTAACACAGCATCACAAACTTATTAACAACAATTAATAGCTACTACTACCGCTACCGTCCAACTTTTGATAAAAGGGTCAATGGCAAGTACTGAGGAGACAAAAGAAAATGCAATAAAGAACTTACAATGCTGGCAGCGTGTCTGTTGGAAGGCATGAGAGACCTCTTCCCAGTTTGTTCACAGGCAATTTTGATGATGCTTGAATTCCAACTCTGGTCACTGCCAATCTCATCTTCCGCCACATCGTCATCGATGCTAGGCATAGGCTCAACAACCTCAATATCCCTCAAATTGTCCAAAGTCTTAGTCCTTTCTTTTTCTAGCTGTGCTCTGTTAGAAGCAGATCCCACGTTTTTGACGTTACCGTTTCGAGATTTGGTGGACTGGGAAACAGTCCTTATTGGTTAGGACTGTTTTGTCTGCAACTTTGCGTGTGGTTAGGCGAAAAGAATTAAACTTTGCTTCTTGTAGAAAGCGAATTGGATGCTTCCGTGAGTATGGATTTTCATCGAACACTTTGCTTATTGTTGAACGAAATGGTAAACAAAAATGGATACTTCTGTAACTCAGAAGAATCTTTGAATTACAAGAAATCAACTATGATGATTGAGATGATAAAAGCAAAGAAAAAGGAAAGTGGTCGAGTAAGAGGAGAAGCAAGGAGGCAACTGCAGCTGTTGATCAATCTTCGACCACCCGCCGCTGGCTGTCGCCGCCTCCGACACCGCCACTGCTATCACCTTGGTCGTCTGCTTACCCGCCGCTGGCTGTCGCCGCCTCCGACACCGCCACTGCTATCACCTTGGTCGTCTGTTTCTTCTTTTCTGATCAATTTTCTCAATTTTCTGCTGCGGCCTGCCATGTCGCCTGGGATTGAAATTTGATAGACCGAAGAAGTAAAGATAATAGATAATTTAGATTTTATGTAACTATTACTAATAATTAAAAGTTTATAAGACAAAAATATATCAAATAAAATAACTCTATTTTAATCGCAATATATTTTGATATTTAATTAAAATAATTTTATTTTTAATTTAAAAAGTAATCATGCCATTAGTTAACATAATATTAAAAAATATCAGAAAATACAAAATTTGTCTTAATATATTTGATTTTATAATTATTAAAAGAACATAATTTATAGATTAAAAGAAATAGTTAATATATTAAAAAATACAATTAATTGAGACAAAGTAAACAAAGAATTAGAAAGTACCTGATTTAATATTGAGACAAGGTATATGAGAAAGTATGTCTTCTTGAACTTCTTCGAGAACATCACAATCATATACATCCAATTCTTTAAGTTTGGTGGCGATAGGTGGCGACAATAAATAGTACGGCAATGTCTTCAACATTGGGCAAAAGTTGATACAGAGATTTTGAAGTGATGGCATAATTACAACTGTCTTATTATTAATTCTTTTCATCAACCACTCCTCAATATCATCCCACTCTTCCCATTCCCAAAAGGATTCAAATGAAAGTTTCTTCAAGCGTTGAAATAGTAGAAAAGATGTTGATGCATCTTTTTCTTTTTCTATGCCCATAAATTCAACACCTACTCTTTTCACTCTCATATTACAAAGACGTAGCTCTTCAAGGAACGGCAACTTACCCAATGGAGGCAATTCTTTGCAATTTCCAGACTCATCAATCGTAAGTTTCCCAAGTAACTGTAGCTTCATTATCCAACTTGGGAACAACATCTTGCCTCTATACTTTTTTATGCTTAATATTTCCAAATCCGAAGGTGGCTCTAAAGCTTCAAGTAATTCTTCCTCATCTTCTTGCAAATCCGAAGGTGGCTCTAGAGTTTCAAGTAATTCTTCCTCATCTTCTTGCACATAATATCGATCAAAACTTAAACTCAATTCGGTGACTTTTTTTTTCTCCTTAAGTTGTGCTTTTCTAGCCTCTTCTAGCTCTCTCACATTTCCCAATCCTCTTATCTCCAATCTTCCTCTAAGACTATTCAAATTCTCCATTTCAACAATTGAAAATGATTCACTATTATTCTCACTTATGATGAAGACAGTCAACTCTCTGAGACGCCATAGAGTTCCTATTCCTTTGGGAAGATATTTTATCTTATGACAATCTGCAATATCCAAATTCATCAAGTTGATTAATTTTCCAATCCTTTTAGGCAATTTTACCAGATTCCAACACCAGTGAAGAATTAATATCTGCAAATTGTAACACTCACACAAAGTCTCTGGTAACTTCTCTATAATTTTATTATTAGACAAGTCAAGCAATCTGAGATGAACTAATCTATTTATTGAAGATGGAATTTCTTCAATGTCACACCTACTAAGATCTAAAGTCCTTAGACAAGTCAAATAATCAAATATACCCTTAAGTTCAACAACAGTCGGTGATCCCCATGTTAATGATTGAATGATCAAACTACGTAATTTGTTGAGACTATAGACAGATATAGGGAATGGAGCATTTTTTTCTATCACCAAATATAAATGACGAACATTTACATCTAAATGTAAAATGTTTCTATTTGGCTCTCTATTATTTAGGAAATCTATCATCAAGCACTCATTTTTTGCAACTATTTGGGCTAGATCAATCACCCTGCCATGCATCGTACAAACATTATCATTATTGGATTGAGTTTGAAATAAAGAACGAGCAATTAAATTCTCAAAACAAGCCTCACCAATTATCTCCAATTTTTCATCTTCATCTTTTCCCTTTAAATAACCTTGAGCCATCCACATTCCAATCAATCTTCTTTTTTCAATCTCATAATCTTTGGGAAAGATAGCACAATATGAAAAACATTGCTTTAACGGTAACGACAAATCATAATAACTAAGTTTCAAAGGATCCAAGATATCTTTACCTTCCCATTCCTTTTTTTCCAAGACTCTTTGCCATTCTTTTTCAAATTTCTTAAAGCGCAAAATCCCCCCTATAGTGGTAGCAGCAAGAGGCAAACCTTTGCACTTATCAGCAATTCTCTTACCAATGCTCTCAAACTTTTGACAATCACTTTGAACAAGAGCAATTTGATTAATTATCGACCAACATTGCTCCGAAGTCAAACTTCTTACTTTGTATATACTCTCAGGATTACACCCCATGGCTATAGCAACTCTTTCATTACGTGTTGTTATCATAATTGTGGTTCCTGACAAACCACACCTGAAAAGTTTTTCCAATTCTTCCCATTCTTCACTATTTTCATTCCAGACATCATCTAGAACAAGCAAAAATCTTTTCTCATTGAGAAAAAGTCTTATTTCTTTCAATACGGTCGCTAATTCTTGGACATGCGTGGAAGAACCACAAAGAGATTCAAGAATTGCTTTTGCGATTCGTATTTCATCAAAAGACTTCGAAACGCACACCCATATCTTCTTCTGAAAATGAGTTTGGATATTACCATCATTGTAAACTAATTGAGCTAATGTGGTTTTTCCAATTCCTGCCAACCCCACAAGAGAGATGATTGGGGATTAGATTTGGCCTCAAGTATCTGACTTTTGACCTCATCTTTTTCTTCATCTCTACCTTTTACTTTTTCCATATCGATGATGAAAGGTGTAGTCATACGTCTCTCAATATACTTCTTTTCAGTTTTTTGGGATGGACTAAGGTGGTACCTACTTTTTTCAGCTGCAATTTCATCTAGTCTTTGTTGAATTTCTCTTATTTTTCGACCAACTACGTGACGACGCTTAATAAACCGGATGCAACGAAAAATAGAGAGTACCTTGTGCTTGAGCTGACTTTGATTGGAACCCGAAGATTGGTGTTGATCGTGTTGATTTTGGAATTGTGATGTTTGAATCCAGGTCTTCCACTCATCTATCACATCATCCATGTCATAAGAAACAGCTTTGAGATTGGACAGCCAGTTCTTGACAGAAGCTTCCTCCAGTTGTCGTTCCTCTGCATCATCTAGGAGGGCCTGAATGGACTTCAAATTGCTCACGAGTTTATTAACTTCATCGTTAACTCCAGCCACCAACTTCACCTCTTCTTTTATGGAACTACGGAGCATGGAGGTTAGGTCCTCCACCACAGCAGAAATAATAGCATCAACCATTTTCAGGGATCAAAGGGTAGGCAAAGGATTAGAGAATTTGGTGGAACTAGTTATAACTTGGCAATGGTAGTGAGGAGGTAGAGATGGGTACTTCAGTAGTTATAGAGCGGTGAGGATGTTTGATTTTATTATTTTCTCTGCAACTTTGCGTGTGGTTACGCGAAAAGAATTAAACTTTGCTTCTTGTTGAAAGCGAATTGGATGCTTCCGATCCTTTTTAAGTGATGAAAGAAATCGATAAAGGAGTCTTCAACTGACGGTTCCACAGTGGCCCGCCTAAGAGCTCCAATGTCTGATTTCTCTGCAACTTTGCGTGTGGTCAGGCGAAAAGAATTAAACTTTGCTTCTTGTAGAAACCGAATTGGATGCTTCCGAGTCCGATCCTTTTTAAGTGATGAACGAAATGGATAAACAACTTTCATCTTATTCTCTCTCTCGCAACTTTCATTCAACACATTGCGTGTAGTTAAGAGAAAGGGATAGTTGAGGGCATTAGGAATTAAACTTTGCTCTTCTTCTTTTCTTTTTACGTTCTCTCACAGCTTTCATCGAACACTTTTGCTTCTTGTTGACAGCGAATTGGACGCTTCCGTGAGTATGGATTTTCATCGAACACTTTGCTTATTGTTGAACGAAATGGTAAACAGAAATGAATGCTTCTGTAACTCAGAAGAATCTTTGAATTACAAGAAATCGACTATGATGATTGAGACGATAAAAGCAAAGAAAAAAGGAAAGTGATCAAGTAAGAGGAGAAGTGAGGAGGCAACTGCAGCTGTTGATCAATCTTCGACCACCCACCGCTCGCCTTCGCTGCCTCCGCCACCGCCACCGCCTTCATCGTCTCCGATTGAAGGTCTTTGTTGTTTCTGTTTTCGCAACCCCTTATGCTCATTTATTATCGAAACAAAAAGAACTTGACTTGCTTCACTGGAATTTCAGTATCGTCATCTTAGTCGACAAAAACAAGATACAATCTTTTTGTACAAACAAGATGCAGTCTTTTGTTCCGACAGAAACAAAGTAGAAAACCGAAATGTAGAGGTTGCGATTGTCTGTGTATATAGTTATCATCAAGTCCTTGCAAGTTGCAACCGACCTAGTGACCAATGATATTTAACTATTCTGCTATAAGATTTGCTCTTTGTGCCTCTTACGGTGGTGGATGGAAGGTTTCTTAAGAATATATAAATACTTGAGCTTCATATTTTAAAAGAATAATTAGAACGAATTTAGAATTTAATTTTGAGTTATTGGTTATTTATTAAGGATCACAACAAACTTGAAAATTTGCTCACTTCTATTTCTTTTATAGTTTGAATTTTTACTCTTTGTGATATTATTTAGTTTTTACACAATTTATTCTATTATATCTAAATTAATGTTGAGACTTTAATTTTAAATAATATGTAGTTTTAAATAAAAATTAATATAACATAACAGAAAATTTATATAATAATTAAAAATTTAAAATATGAAAAATGAAATAGAAAAACATCGAATTATAGAAGTTTCAAAGATCTAATCCTTCAAAGCATGTTAAGTATACATTTTTTTTAATCTAAAGTAAACATATGAAAAATATTGACTAATGAATTTACAATTATAAGAAATAATTTTAGAGTTAATACATGCTATGGTTTTTTTAAAATTAAACAAAGAGCAAGCTTTAATTCCCAAAGAGCAAGAAATAATATATTTTCCAGAAAGTGAGAATCTCTGTGCTTTAATTCCCAAGCAAGCTTGCTAAGACTGTTTACGGAGTATGTGAAGCCAAATTTATAAACAATGATTTCAAACTCATATAAACTATATAGTAAAAGTAACGGCTACATACTATAAAATAGATTTTAAGTGCAAGCTTAATTCTGGTGAACATTAACGCTGAATAAGTCCCAACGAAGAATCACCCCTACGACAGAGAGTTTGACCTCGCAAGGATGCCCAGTGACGAAGTTGCAAAATGTTTTCATCACTTTCCCAAACTTCATCGTCTGTTTCTCCAATTCTTCTGATGTAGCTTGGGAGGTAGGCTGGATTGACAATTGATCAAGAAGTAAAGATAATGAATAGTTTATATTTTATGTAATATTACTAAAATTAATAATTAAAATTTTGTATTAATATGTTTGATTTTATAATTATTAAAAGAACATAATTTATAGATTAAAAGAAATAGTTAATATATTAAAAAATACAATTAATTGAGACGAAGTAAACAAATAATTAAAAAGTACCTGGTCGAATCGTGAGACGAGGTATGTGAGACAGTTTGTCTCTTTGGACTTCTTGTTCAAGAACATCACAATAATATATATCCAATTCTCGAAGTCTGGTGGTGACGGGTGGCGACAATAAATAATATGGCAATGTCTTCAACTTTGGGCAGAAATGGATAAAGAGTACTTGAAGTGATGGCATAATCGTAATTGTCTTATTATTAATTCTCTCTATCAACCACCCATCAATATCTTCCCACTCTTCCCATTCTCCAAATTCCGAAAATGTCAGTATCTTCAATTTTGGAAATGATAGGAAGGATGATGATGCATCTTTTTTTTTTTTCTATTCCCATAAATTCAACACCCACTCTTTTCACTTCCACACAAAATAGTTCTAGCTCTTCAAGGCACGACAACTTCCCCAATGGAGGCAATTCTTCACAATTTCTGGACTCATCAATTGTAAGCTTCCTGAGTAGATTTAGCTTCATCATCCAACTTGGGAATAACGTCTTGCCTCTATACTTTTCTATGCTTAATATTTCCAAATCCGAAGGTGGCTCTAAAACTTCAAGTAACTCTTCCTCATTTTTCATCCCATTATTTCCGTCAACTGTCTCTTCTTCATCTATGTATAATGGCTCTAAAGATTCAAGTAACTCTTCCTCATCTTCTTGCACATCATCTCCATCAAAACTCAAACTCAACTCGATGACACTTTTTTTCTCCTCAAGTTGTGCTTTTCTAGCCTCTTCTAGCTTTCTCACATTTCCCAACCCTCTTATCTTCAATCCTCCTTTAAGATTATTCAACATCTCCACTTCAACAATTGAAAATGATTCACTCTCATTTATGCTTATGATAAACACAGTCAACTCTCTGAGGCGCCATAAATTCCCTATTCCTTTGGGAAGATATTTTATCTTATTATAATACTCAATATCTAAATACATTAAGTTGATTAGTTTCCCAATCCCTTGAGGTAATTCTACCAGATTCCTACACCAATTAAGAGTTAATGTCTGCAAATTGTAACATTCACACAAAGTCTCTAGTAACTTCTCCAGATTTCTATTATCAGACAAGTCAAGCCACCTGAGGTGAACTAATCTATTTATTGAAGATGGAATTTCTTCAATGTCACAACTACTAAGGTCTAAGGTCCTTAGACAAGTCAAATGATCAAATATACCCTTAAGTTCAACAACAGTCAATGATTTATACCTAACGAATTGAATGATCAAATTGCGTAATTTGGTGAAATCATAGATATATCTAGGGAATGAAACATCATTTTCGATCGTTAAAGTCAAATGACAAATATTTGCATCTGCGTATAAAGAGTTTCCATTCAACTCTATATCATTTAGGATCTCTATTATCAAGCACTCACCTTTTGTAAATGTTTGGGCTAAATCACTCACCATGTCATGCAATACATAACAATCTTCATCAGGAGATGAAATATGAGATGGAATTTGGAGCAAAGAACGTGCAATCAAATTATCAAAATAAGTCTCACCAACTATTTCCAAATCTTCATCTTTTTCTTCTCTCTTTAAATAACCTTGAGTCATCCACAATCCAATCAATCTTCTCTTTGATATCTTAGAATCTTTAGGAAAGATAGCACAATATTTAAAACATTGCTTTAATGGCAATGGTAAATCATAATAACTGAGCTTCAAAAAATCCAAGCCATCTTCACCTTCCCATTCCTTTTTTTCCAAGACTTTCAACCATTCTTTTTTAGATTTCTTAAAGCGCAAAAGTCCCCCTACTATGGTAGCAACAAGAGGCAAACCCTTGCACTTATCAGCAATTCTCCTACCAATGCTCTCCAACTTTTGACGATCACCTTGAACAAAAGCAATTTGACTAATTATTGACCAACATTCCTCAGAAGTCAAAAGTCCTACTTTGTATATACTCTCAGGTTTACATCCCATGACTATAGCAACCCTTTCATTACGGGTTGTTATTAGAATTGTACTTCCTGGCAAACTACACTTGAAATTTTTTTCCAATTCTTCCCATTTCTTACGATTTTCGTTCCAGACATCATCTAGAACAAGCAAAAATCTTTTCTTATTGAGAGAAGCACTTATTTTTTCTAATACATCCGCTAATTCTTTGAAATCATGTGCGGAAGAACCACAAAGAGATTCAAGAATTGCTTTTGCAATTCGTATTTCATCAAAAGGCTCCGAAACGCACACCCATATCTTTTTCTCAAGATGAGTTTGGATATCACTATCATTGTAAACTAATTGAGCTATTGTGGTTTTTCCAATTCCTCCCAACCCCACAAGAGAGATGATATGGGGATTAGATTTGGCCTTAAGTATTTGACTTTTGACCTCATCTTTTTCTTCATCTCTACCTTTTACCCTTTGCATATCGATGAAAGGTGTAGTCATATGTCTCTCAATATACTTTTCAGTTTTCTGGGATGGACTAAGTTGGTATCTAACTTTATCAGTTGCAAGGTTGTCTAGTCTTTGTTGAAATTCTCTTATTTTTCGAGCAACTACGTGACGAAGACCAACATCACGCTTAATAAAGCAGATGCAACGAAAAATAGAGAGTACCTTGTGCTTGAGCTGAGTTTGATTGGAACCCGAAGAGTGGTGTTGATTTTGGAATTGTGATTTTTGAATCCAGGTCTTCCACTCATCTATCACATCATCCATGTCATAAGAAACAGCTTTGAGATTGAACAGCCAGTTCTTGACAGAAGCCTCCTTCAGTTGTTGTTCCTCTGCATCATCTAGGAGGGCCTGAATGCACTTCAAATTGCTCACGAGTTTCTTTACGTCATCGTTAACTCCAGTCACCAACTTCACCTCTTCTTTTATGGAACTAAGGAGCATGGAGGTTAGGTCCTCCACCACAGCAGAAATAATAGCACCAACCATTTTCAGGGATCAAAGGGTAAGCAAAAGGATTAGAGAATTTGATGGAACTAGTTATAACTTGACAATGGTAGTGATGTAAGGAGGTAGAGATGGGTAATTCAGTATTTATAGAGCGGTGAGGATGTTTGATTTTATTATTTTCTCTGCAACTTTTCGTGTGGTTGCGCGAAAAGAATTAAACTTTGCTTGTTGTTGAAAGTGAATTGGATGCTTCCGATCCTTTTAAGTGATGAAAGAAATCGATAAAGGAGTCTTCAACTGACGGTTCTGCGGTGGCCCGCCTAAGAGCTCCAATGTCTGATTTCTCTGCAACTTTGCGTGTGGTCAGGCGAAAAGAATAAAACTTTGCTTCTTGTAGAAAGCGAATTGGATGCTTCCGAGTCTGATCCTTTTTAAGTGATGAACGAAATGGATAAACAACTTTCATGTTATTCTCTCTCTCGCAACTTTCATTCAACACATTGCGTGTAGTTAAGAGAAAGGGATAGTTGAGGGCATTAGGAATTAAACTTTGCTCTTCTTCTTTTCTTTTTTACGTTCTCTCACAACTTTCATCGAACACTTTTGCTTCTTGTTGAAAGTGAATTGGATGCTTCCGTGAGTATGGATTTTCATCGTACACTTTGCTTATTGTTGAACGAAATGGTAAATAGAAATGGATACTTTTGTAACTCAGAAGAATCTTTGAATTACAAGAAATCGACTATGATGATTGAGATGATAAAAGCAAAGAAAAAAGGAAAGTGATCGAGTAATTAAGAGGAGAAGCGAGGAGGCAACTGTAGCTGTTGATTAATCTTCCACCAACCACCGCTCGCTGTCGCCGCCACCGCCACCACCACCGCCTTCATCGTCATCGTCCAATTGCAGATTTTTCTGTGTTGGAATTCAGGAGAAATAAATTCTCAAAATTTGCATAATATTTTGGATCGCCATAATGACCTTTCAACGATGTTTTGATCATAACTTTTGACTCAGATGACGAAATTTCGTGATTCAAGTCTCATATTGAAGCTAACTCAAAGACAAAGATACTAATAAACTTTGAGCTTCTAAATCATCATTGTTTAGTTTTTATGCACTGTCGAAATTGATCTTGAAAAATTTATTCCACAACTAGCATCCAAGGAAAAAGAAAGGATTGCCTCCATTTTATTCAAGACACGTAGTAACCTTTATTCACGCACAAGATGCAACGAAGCTCTTATTGACTAGCCCACCGTACATTTCAAGCAAGCAGCAGCCTCCATGCAATAGCCGCAAGCTCCACTCTTCACTAAAAAGCCAAGCAGCCTTTATTGACTAACAACTAGCCTCCACTCCACTCTCACTTTCCAACAAAAATCATACAATCAATGCACCCCTCACACAAGCTTTCCAGGAATCACGCCACATTGCCTTCAGCAGCTTACTGTCAATCACCATTCAAGCAAGCAATCTCCATCAAGACAGCTCTCATTTTGACACACAAGACAACAAGCTTCCATACACTTAAAACATCCGTAGCCTCCATCACCAAGAAGCCTCCATTTTTTTATTTTATTTCATGCACATCGTTTTATTGCTACAGGGGGTCTGAACGCAAGCTCCAACCTTAAACTCTCAACCCACCAACGCAACTCCTCTGGATACACACTCAACCTTCATCCCATTTTCTTTAACGAAAAACACAGGAGTTTTCTTTTTATTCATTGCAACACCAACAGCCCTCCACTAACACTCTAACCTCACCAAAATAGCAGTCCCCTTTTCATTTAAAACTCTCCACTCATGCACAAACAATCCCAACATTGCCTCCATCAAATACGCACACTTCATTCCACACACAAGAGATGAAATCAGCTAGCCTCCATTCGTTGAAAATGCAGAAACCCTTCATCCATTTACGCACGGAGCAGCCTTCACAAGCAAGAGACACGTCTCCACTCCATTCAAGCTCAAGACGAAAATCACGTCTCCACTCACTCCATTCAATTCACAGCAATTTTCTTTTGTTATTTAATTTCTTCATGAGCTTGTCAGAGTTTTTGCTTGTGGATTAGTTGGCATAATGATTTGTGGCTGAACCCTTAATTTTTCTTAGGGATTTTATATTTTTGTTGATGTTTTAATTTTGAACATTGTTGAATCCATGACTTAATATTCATATGCTTGTTGATTTTCCTTCGGTTTAATTGTTCTTACTTTGGATTGTTGGAAATTGACTTGGTAGAAATTCATCTTTGAAAAAAGGGATTTTTGCTAGAAGATTAAAGAAATTTCGACTAGGATTTTCTTATAAGATGGAAGACTTAAGAAATTTAGGAGATGAAAATTGAAAGTTTGGGATTTAAGAAACTCTAGGAAGAACTTAAGTAAGGGATTGCTAAGTGACGTCTAGAGTGGATAAATTAATTCATCTTTGGGAAAAGAGGATTAATTACTCTTAAAATTCATTTACAAGGTTAGAATATTGCAGTTGTGAAGGATAGCTAATTCAATATTAAGATAAACAAAAATATCATTCCCTAAGAGAAAGTCATTCCCTATTAAAGTTAATACCTTTAATTAGTCAGTTGATGCAATCTTTTCTTAATTAGTTACTGCAGAAATTTGTCATATTCATAGTTATTTTGGTCGCATTGAATTGGGTAGTTGTTTAGAAATTTATTTTAAGTTAATTTTGTTTTTTTAAAAATAATTTCTTTACATTAGTTTTAATTTTTCAAAATTTTATCCAACCTGATTTCAAATATTGTTAGCTAGTGTTAAACTTTCTCATAATCCCTGTGGACACGACTTGATTCTTACTGATTTATTACTAACTTCAACAACCGTGCGCTTGTGGTTCACGAATAAGTTTTTGACGCCGTTGCCGAGATTAATGTTTGAATTTTTTTTGTTTCTATAGCTAGTTTGATATTTACTTGTTGGCTTTCTTTTTATCCGTAGAGTAACTTATTTGTTTCTTTTTCTTTTTGCATTTTCGTTTTCTTGCACAGCTTGTGTGTAAAAGGATTGTATGCCCCGAACCACTAGAGGGAAAAAAAGACAGTTTGACCCAGAGTTGGAAAAAACAGTAAAGTCAATTCGTCGGCAAAAGAAAATGGAACATCAAGCAGAAGAACTTCAGAGAATTCAAAGATAGGGGAATGAAATGGCTCAAAGATTAGCTCAGTTAGAGGCCAGACTTGGTGTAGCTAATTTGACTGGAGGAAATGGAAAAGGAGATAACGGAAATGAATAGGAACAGTTACAACAACGTCCTATCAGGGAATACTTCCAGCCTACAGTGGTAGACAATTATCACGATATCCAAAGACGTAATGTTCATGCTCAGAACTTTCATATTTCGCCTGGACTCATCAATTTGGTTCAGACAAATCAGTTTGGAGGGGTACCAATGGAGGATTCAAATGATCATCTTGCAAGCTTCCAAGAATTATGTGATACTATCAAGACTGAAGGGGCAACGCAAGATGGCATTAGGCTTACTTTGTTCCCATTTTCTCTTCGAGAGAAAGCAAAGAATTGGCTTCACTTAATTTCTGCTAATAGAATGCGAACTTGGCAAGAGGTGGCACAACAGTTCTTGATTAAATTTGTTCCACCTGGTAAAGCTGCAAAGTTAAGAACTGAGATCAGTACATTTAGGCAACATGACTTGGAACCATTGCATGAAGCTTGAGAGAGGTACAAAGACCTTTTGAGAAAGTGTCCACATCACGGATACCAAGACTGGGTACAAGTGGAAATGTTCTACAATGGGTTGAATGGCCAAACTTGAACAATTGTGGATGCAGCAACAGATGGTACTCTGATGAGAAAAACATTTCAAGAAGCATGTGCATTGCTGGAAGATATGGCTTCAAACAGCTACCAATGGCCCTCTGAGAGAAATACTGGAAAGAGAGGAATTCTAGAAGTGGACCAAGTAACTCAGTTATCTGCTCAATTGGCATCCCTATCCAATCAATTTTCAAAATTTATGTCAAAGGAAAAACAGAATGAGCAGGTGGCAGCTACTAGCCATTCATTCTACGCCAATGATGAGGGGGTGGAACAAGCACATCTTGTTAACCAAAGGAACTTAGGATTTAAGTCACAACTAATGGGAAATCAATATGGTCAAGGCTACAACTCTAAGGAGCAATATAACTATAGTATTCAAAGGAACATGCCTCACCTACCTGGATATGGACCACCATTGGTAGAACAGAGACCTTCCTTGGAAGAAATGATTGGCACTTTTGTAACTGAGACAA
>JANVCQ010000230.1:37951154-37978858 GCA_025531925.1 Erythroxylum plowmanianum
CCTGCAAAGATGTCCTCGCTTAAGTTGATGCCACGAGATGCCTTGCTGATACCGCCACGAGTTATGTGAAATATTCTGTCGAACACATTGGGATGACCATAATGAAATCGGATCCTAAAGCAAAACAATAAGACAAGATCTAACCACTTCACTACCTTCTTAACTTCATTATATAAGCAGAAAACAAAAGAAGGCAGCAAACAGGTTCTATGATGAAAGCATGTGTTTACATCATCAATTATGTGCAGTTCCTGTTCTGATCCTGCCAAAACAGGCCCAAATTCGGTAAATACCAGGTCAGCATAAAGAAGGAGAGAAAACCAAAGGAGAAGAAATATGACAGACAGAGGGGCAGAGAAAGAGGGAGATTTCTAATATTACCAGCAAAGGAAAAGCTTCAGCCATCTAGATTTCCACAATAACTTCAATTATGCTTTCAGTAAATTTAGGGTTTCATGACAATGTTATTACACGTGTTGAGGATACAACAGAGTTCAGTTGGCATTTTCAAAGCTAGGAGGCTTGAACTTTGTGGTCTTCATCAATGGCTTAGCTTTACACTTGGAAATAAATGGCTGATAAGATATAACTTTAAGCATGTCAAAGTGAAAGCAGCACAGACTGAGGCCAAAAAGTCAACTTTGCAAGTCTACAAAAGATTCCTACATGTTTCAGGATTACTTAAGTTTCTAGAAGTCTATGTTTGGTGCTTCTTTAGTTTCTTCTCCTGAGTCCTTAGCAAAGTGAAAGCTTCTCACTTCTTAACATCTGCTATTGCTAGCTTTTGAATTATATTCTTGTCCTCATGCTCAACCTAGTAGGAATCTCCTTTCAAATTGCTAGAAGAACAATTCTGATAAGCAGATTGAAACAGCACTTATGTCAAAGAAAAAGTAAACAAGATCAACTCCAAAGCCAAGAAGAATAAGTATTTGATTGGTTACCTTTATCACAACAAACAAAAGTGGATCAGATAGTGTATAAATCATGAAATTAGCACCATCGTGCAAGAAATAAGAGAATTACTACAGTAAGCCTCATTAGCTTGAAGAAAGGAGGCATTACAAGTAATAAAAATGAATCACAGAAAAATAAACCCCACAGTATATTTTTCACGCCAAGACATAGTTCAGGAGAACCAGTGAAACTTAAAAAGCGTCTTAAAGTGATGTAACATTACTAACTAGGCATTTCAAGAGAACAAAAATCATATGCAATTCTTAAAATTGAATAGAAAAATGATATGAATCTTTTTTTTTTTTAATTCTACTAATACATGACACTAAAAAGGTTCTATGTACTTTCACAGATTATAGAGCAAGCTTCAGTTCATTTCATCCAGCATTATTAAATGGGCAGCCAATAACAATTCATAAACAATAAGAATATGTGTTCACGAAACTTAGGCTAAAATACGACCAAGTGGAAGCATGTAATTTCTACACCTTCACTCCGCATGCCATCTATATGCCAACTATCATCTACAGCATTATAGAGCAAGCTTCAGTTCATATGACGTACAAGGAGATCTTAAGCCAGAATTCTGCAATAAATTGGAAGCCTGAATGTTCGTTAACTTCATAATCAATCAAAAATCCACAATTTGTTTTATTAACAAAAAGACAAAGAAACACAAATTGTTTTGATTAGTTGGATTCAGATATGAGGAACTAGATCCATCGTCTATTTACATTGCTTGAAGGGTAAGAGAATATGATATCATAGATAAAGGCCCCCAAGAACTAAATGTCAAATAGGTGCGTGAGGACTACAAATGGAATGATGAACCACTTCTTCACGTCATTTGTGGCAAAGAAACAGAGCAATAGCACACAGAAAGATGTCCCAAGGAAAAAGAAAGAGATATAGACAAAACCACAAAGGAAATGTAAATAATGATCGATTAATCAATGAGGCCAAAGAAATTTGATTAAGCAAAACCTTAAAGACAATGCAATATCCACAATATGGACTATACATAATGCTCTACGTAAATAAACAGGATTAAGGGTTGCATAATAGGATCAATTTCTGGCCAGTCCGCTAAGGAGAAACAAATAAGCTTCCCATATAAATCTACGACTCTTCAGAATAAAACGTGGTATGAGTTCCTGTAACATGAAAGGTGGTGCGAGTTCATGTAACATTCTCTAATTCTTTGAAATCATGTGTAGAAGAACCACGGAGAGATTCAAGAATTGCTTTTACAATGCACATCTCATCAAAAGGTTCTGAAACGCACACCCATATTTTCTTTTCAAAATGAGTTTGGATTTCATATCATTGTAAACTAATTGAGCTAATGTGGTTTTCCCAATTCCTCCCAATCCCACAAGAGAGATGATAGGGGGATTATATTTGGCCTTAAGTATCTCGCTTTTGACCTCATCTTTTTCTTCGTCTCTACCTTTTACCTTTTGTATATCGATGAGAGATGTGGTGATCACATGTCTCTCGATATGCTTATCAGTTTTTCGGATGAAGGAAGTTGATACCTAACTTTATCAGTTGCAATGTCATCTAGTCTTTGTTGAATTTCTCTTATTTTTCGAGGAACTACGTGATTAAGACCAACATCACGCGTAGTAAAGCAGATGCAGCGAAAAATAGAGAGTACCTTGTGCTTGAGGTGATTTTGATTGGAATCCGAAGTGTGGTGCTGATGTTGGAGTTGTGATGTATGAATCCAGGTCTTCCACTCATCTAACACATCGTCCATGTCATAGGAAACAGCTTTGAGATCAAACAGCCAGTTCTTGAGAGAAGCCTCCTTCACTTGTTGCTCCTCTGCATCGTCCAGTAGAGCCTGAACGGACTTGAACTTGCTCACAAGTTTCTTGATTTCGTAGTTGACTACCCTCACCAACTTCATCTCTTCTTTTATGGAACTAAGCACCATGGAGGTTAGGTTCTCCACCACAGCAGAAGTAATAGCATCAGCCATTTTCAGGGATCAAAGGGTAAGCAAAAGGATTATGAGAAGTTTAAGGAGTTAGTTATTAGTTGAGAAGGAAGACATGGGTATTTCAGTATTTACAGGGCGGTGAGGATGTTTCATTTTATTCTTTTCTCTGGCGACTTTCTTCGAACACTTTGCGTGTGGGTAGGCGAAAGCGATAGTTGCGGGGTACCGAAACCGAATCGGATGCTTCCGATCCTTGAATTGCATCTTAGTCCCGCGTCACCCAATGATCCTTTAACCTTCAATTCCTTCTTGCCTGGCTTCCATCGGATTAGCTTCTCACTCTCCTGCATATACCCAAATCCTGTTATCTTCAATTCCTTCTTGAGGGATTCGCTTGTTGTTGAATGCGAATTGGATGCTTCCGTGAGTATGGAATTTGGTGGTATTGTGTGGGGGAAAGGTTTAAGTGATGAACGAAATGTATAAACGACTTTCACAAGGCAACATATCATCAGGTTGGGTAAAAATTCAAATGAGGTTTATATGCTCTTATTATTAGGCTTACTATAGGTCGGGTCTAGTTCAGGCCTACCTCGGTCCAACCCAGTTCAAAATTTTGTGTTCAGACATAGGCCCAAAGCCCAGTTGCAGGATCTTGTATTTTATTTTTAATATTTTTAATTTTACGAAAAATGTTTTATTTTTAGGCTTAAATATACTCGATTCCTTGTGATTTGATATTTTATTAATATACTTCTTAATTAATATTATGGTTGATATATTCCTATTTCACATTAGGGAGTCCAAATTTAAGCTCGACTTCAAGTTCAAAATTTCAAAAATAACTTAAATTTCAATCAACTTAGATCGAGTCTTTTTGATTTTAGGTAATGTTTAGTCGAACTGAGTTTGAGCCTGAATGTCATCTTTATATGCTCATATGGTAGGCCATTTTTGATTAAATCCTCTGTTTTGAAATCTGGACCAGACCGGCTGGTTCGATCGATGATCGATCAGCTATCTGGTCCAGTTAACTCCTAAAAATCAGTCTTCAATTGGATCAGTGCAAATCGGTGAGAACCAGTGGTCGAACTGGTTGGCCAATGATTTAATGTTTTTTTTATTTTTTGTTTTTTCTAAAACATTTCACATTTTTTATTTATATTCATTTATATTATTTGAACGGGTTAAATGAATTTTTTATTCATATTTATTTATATTTTTTGGTATATTTTTCTATTTTTTTAATATTACTAATGTTGTATATAATTAAATATAATAATTGCGTAATTATGACGTCATACCGATTCAACCGGTGGTTAAACGGGTCGAACCGATAGAATCGGTGACTAATAAAGCCTCTGATTTTATGTCCGGTCTAAATTTCAAAACCTTGATTAAATCCTTATATTCATAATGTAATATAGTTTCAAAAAGTTATTGAAACTTTAATTCAGAAAGTTTACGACGAAATATAAAATAATAAATAATATTTTATTATATTACATTAAAAAAATTTATTTAAATAATATTTTACTATATTACATTATAAACTCTTCTATTTATTTAAATAATAATTTTTTTAAATATCATATATATTTATTTTATTATGTTATAAATAATTTTATTTCATTAAAAATCTTATTTCTAATCAAATATAGCCTGGATATCATTCCTGTAAAGGCAACTAAACCTTCAGATAAATGAAGGGACAAAACGAGGAAGCAAGCAAAGCGTGTGGGAAGTGAGAGTGTCTGACTCACCACTCAGCTCTATCTGGTAGTAGCCGACATTGAACAGACAGTCCGACGTGTCAGTCAACGATGGCAACTAGTCTGGCTTGTAAGAAGGAACGAACCCATCGAGAAGCTTCCAAGAAGTAATTCACAACGTGTTTCATTTCACCTGGACCTTTCCTCTTCTACGCCGTCGTTTTCGTCAGCTGTTATCACACCCGGTTGTTAATTACCCTCCCTCCTCCTTGATACTGACCTTTTCAAGCAATATTCATCACTTAGTTCATATTCCACAACCTTAATCTTTTGATTAATTAATCTAATCATGTCACTTTATCAATTACGGGGGCCAAATTTTAACCCTTAATTGTATCCTGAAAGACTTAACCTATATTTAATCAAAAAATAATTTTAAATTTAAATGAATATAAAAAATGATTATTATAATTTAAGTAAAGTAAGTGAATTAAACCTTTAATTTTAATTTATTTTTTGGTTGCTTACGAAGTGTTTTAGACGAGTCCTAATTATGAGAAAGTACCTTTAAGCCATCCACACTTAAACTAATTCCTGCCCGGACCGGATAGGTCCTTTGCGGGAGGTAAGTTCCAGTCTCAAGTTTTAAACGACTGCATATATGAGGAGGTTCGAATCCGCGACCTCACTTAAGCCAGAAAAATTCCTTATCAATTCACTTGCGCCCTTCGGTTTTTTATTTCAATATTAATATGATTGTTTTAATTGGTTATAGTGAGTAGAGTCATGCATCTTGTTCTTATCCAAGTAAATAGCGACTTTTTGGTCACGTTTTAACTACAAATTTCAAAACGACAGGTCGAGTACTGTGTACAAAATAACGTTGTTTCAACCTCTATCATCAAAGCTCTATCACTATAGGGAAATAAAAATATATGAAAATAAAAATAATAAATGATAATACCACTCACGTGCATGTAGGAGAGAATGTTTACTCTCAGAAAGTGGCATTGTCGACGGAGACCCTTCTAGTCAAAGACTTGAACGAAGTCTACATCATCACTAAATGAACAAAAAAAGGCATATTCTAGGCATATGATAAATACTATTTCACTAGTTGGCAGACTTGAATTTTTGTATTTAAATATAATTAAATTTAAGGTTTATTAATTATTAAATTAAGAATAAATCGTCCCATTTATTAATATTAAATTTAAAAGATAATGATTATAATGAATTAGAATTTTATAAATTTAAACTTGATTTTAATTCAACTTATTAATAAAATTAATTAAAGTATACGTTAATCTATTTTTTGTTTACTGGAATCCGAGTATTGTAAATTAAATTAGATCTTAATCAAATTTATTATTAATAATACTAGTTAGTATAAATATACATATATTGAGTTTTTTTATTTTTGAGTCAACAATACTACATTGACCCTTTTTTCCATTTTCCCAAATTTAAAATTAAAAGTTTTCTACAAATTCTGTCAGGCATGACATCATCTACATAAAAACTAAAAAACACAGACACGGACAACGATGACGTCACGTCCCAATACGTAGGATTCTGACAATAGGTTCAAACTTCAAACTGAGTGTCGGAAGTCCTCTAATTATCTACATCGAGCTTCACATTAAACATCTACGACCACCGCTAGCAACTCGACCCTTACTGCCCAAGTATCTGGTTTCCAACGTGGCAATTCCCGATTTGTTGGAGGAGGAGCAAGGCCCACCGTAAGAGAGTCAACTTGAGACCAAAAGTTTTTCAAAAAATTAATTTTTTAAACTTTCACACGATTGTTCAAAGGAAAGAGAAAAATGACGTAAGCAATGACAAAAGGAGGGACACGTGTGATGCAAATTGGCTGCTACAGTGCAGAAAAATCTTATTTTATGTCCACGTGGATATATTTAATATTTTTCTTAAAAATAGTGAAATTTTGGTCTCTGCTCTTATAAAAGCTTCGAGTCGTCACTTGTTCTACTTGTTCCACACCAAGACCGAAGCAACAGAGAAGAGCAGAGAAGAGAAGAGAAGAGAAGAGAATAGGAGTTTGTTTGGATAAGAGAAAAAGTTGAAAAGGAAAATGAAAGGAGGAAGAGCAGAGTTGGAGTTGCCGCCGGGATTCAGATTCCATCCCACCGACGATGAGTTGGTGAATCATTACCTCTGCCGGAAATGCTCCGGCCAGAGCGTCGCCGTTCCGATTATTGCTGAGATTGATCTTTACAAGTACGATCCATGGCAGCTTCCAGGTAAAATCAAAAAGAAAAAATCTTTTTTATTTTCTTTATTTTAATTTTGTATATTTGTTAAATTTATTTGTGTTTTGGTTGGTGGGTTCAGATATGGCCTTGTATGGAGAAAAGGAGTGGTATTTCTTCTCACCTAGGGATCGAAAATATCCCAACGGTTCAAGGCCGAATCGGGCGGCTGGGACGGGTTACTGGAAAGCGACCGGCGCCGACAAACCCATCGGACGGCCTAAACCGCTTGGGATCAAGAAGGCTCTGGTTTTTTACGCGGGCAAAGCTCCCAGAGGAATCAAAACGAATTGGATCATGCACGAGTATCGCCTCGCTAATGTTGATAGGTCTGCTGGGAAGAACAAGAATCTTAGGGTAGGCTACTAATTAGTACTATTCAATTGGTTCAATTTTGAATTTTGGTTGTTCAGATTCAGTGAGATTGAATTGGGATTGAAAAACTTTTGCAGCTCGATGATTGGGTGTTGTGTAGAATATACAACAAGAAAGGAAGCATGGAGAAGTACACAGTGGATAGCACAGTAATCAAGAATTCGGAGCAGGATCATGAGTTTGAGGAAGATCAGAAACCCAACATTTTAATGAACGGAGACCTAATACGTATGGAGATGTCTGATTCTGTACCCAAGTTGCATACAGACTCGAGTTCTTCGGAGCACG
This sequence comes from Erythroxylum plowmanianum, assembly GCA_025531925.1. Lineage (NCBI taxonomy): Eukaryota > Viridiplantae > Streptophyta > Magnoliopsida > Malpighiales > Erythroxylaceae > Erythroxylum > Erythroxylum plowmanianum. Next base: position 37,958,711 of record JANVCQ010000230.1, read on the forward strand.
TACTCTCGCCGGAGTTCGAGGTCCAGAGTGATCCAAAATGGAGCAATGGCTTTGACAATGGGTTTGATTTCGACTCCACTTTCATGGATGCTTTTCAAGACGACCCTTTCGCTTCACAGGTCCAATACCAAATGGATCAGCTCTCACCTTTGCAAGATATGTTCTTGTACTTGCAAAAGGGCCTGTGATCTTCATCATCGTCGACATCATTATTATCATCAGATCAGAACCAATTCATCTCACATTGGGACAAATACAAAAAATGAAAAAATAAACAGAGAAAAAGAAAAATCCAAGATTCTTGATTTGGGATCGTAGATAGGGTTAATCACATTATTGATGTAACATTTTGGATATTGATTCTTCAGAATTTTAGAGAGGATTTTGTCCGACTTGTGGAGATGACATTATGACAAAGTTCTAGGGTTAGTGAACTAGTTGGTGGGATTCTTATATGAAAGTTTGTAACTAAGCATTTATTGGTTCAATTAGAAATTAGTGCATTTGCAAATATTACTTGCATCCGATAATTTATTCAATTCGATTCTAAGTTCTGGCTAAGGATTAGATCATCATCATCATCAGATGATATCACATGATCTAATCCTTAGCCAGAACTCAGAATCAACTCAGATGATATCATATGATCTAATCCTAAGGATTGGATATGAGGGAAAAAAAGGTGGACCCTTTGAAAGCAGAAAAGTAGGTGAATCTGTGAACCACATGGGTACTATCTGAGGGGATTAATCTGCAGAAAATGCCAAATAGTCAGCATGTGCCATTACTGCACAATCTTTGACAGGTTACTCCGAATCTGTTGCATTTGAAGAAAAGGAATTTTACTCGTGGAGGGACCTCACATGGTGGTGGTGGCTATGAAACATTTGAAAATTCTAGCAGACGAACAGCCACCGCTAGCCACCGCCGCCTCCGCCACTATATTCTTCATCCCAAGTTGATTACTGTTGATGAAAGCAACAGTCTAAGAAAGCAACAGTCTATGCAGCCCCTCTGCTTGAATTCTGGTCAATACCAACTCAAAAGAAATACCATACTCTTCTAGGGCGACAGATCAAGCAGATGATATTATATGATTAATATTATATAAATTACAAGGAAATTATAGCTTGTAGCAATGTGTAATTATAGATTACAAACTGTACATTCTTTACAACAATTCTATGTACTTCAAATGCTTAAGGATATGGATATAATGGGATCAACTTTTCTCTTTAACATCCATTAGCATCAGATGACTGTTCTTTTGGACTTTGGAATTTTGTCACAGTATGCAGGAGACCAACCAATCTTTTGCTTCTCATTGTCATAAACCACCATTTTGTCCAGCATTGATATGTCTAAAAATGACTCAAAAAGGAAAAAGGCATAGTAAGTCAAGCTGCTGCAAGAAGAAAACTTCATGACTAAACAGAAAAAATAGTTAAAATAATCTTACCTCCAATGATGTTTAGATCATTCAATCCTACTTGTGTGCCGTTAAGAATTCCTAAACAGACATTCCCCTTGAGCTGCCAAATCGTTTTTGTTAGCTTTGGAATGTGGCATACAGAAATAGCATAACGATTAGGGGGCGGCAAAAGGGTCAGGGTCCAAACAACGAGTAAATTAGATTTTAGACTTGAATAAAAACATTTCAGGTTTTGAGCTTGGAGGGCCTGATCTGAACCTGCCATCACCTCTTAAAATTCTCTTGACTCACTTTCAAATCACATGATGGTAATGTTAATAAACAAAAGGTAGGGGCAACAATGAAGAGAGACTTACTGATACTACAAGATAACTTTCTGGACTTATTTCAAACTGAGTTTTATGCCTCCCATCATTTGTGAAACTCAAAGCTATGGACTTGAAGTACTTTTTGACGTCTTGTATTCTTTTAAATGGTTTTCTGCCCTTCCAACATAGTGGGAGTGTCTGGTCTTGATGAGCTTCTACTTCCTTTAATGGCTTGCCAGACAGTTCTTTCTTTATCTACAGAAATTTTAGTCAAGAATGGTATCCAGATTATTTTGCTTTATGCTCTGCTGGATTAAATAGATGGCAACTTACCAAAGAAACCAAACCGTTATAAGCCAAAGAATTGAAGTATGTATAAGAACTTCCACTGTCAAAAGCAATAAGCAGATTCCTGATATCAGTAGACTTTCCACCAAAACTTAGATTTGCATATCCAGGGGAGTAGTATTTTTTGACATAGGGAAAGGATTTGGTATTAGAATAGGAAATATGTATTACAGAGAAGTTTAGAGAAGAGGCTTAGGACATTTACGGGAACCTCTGTGACATTGATGTCCATATTAGATCAGAAGAATCATATAAACCATCACCAAAGAAGAGATATCCTCCACCCCGTCCACTTATGCAATGACCAAGTATGTTTCTGACCAAACCCTGATCACTAAGCTGAGAGACGATGCTTGATTTCCCCTTACCAAGACCAAGAATTCCATCCAAGGGATGATTAGATGCTCCTGGAAGCTGATCATATCCACATCTGTAGACAAATGAAAAAGAGAAAAGTGCGGGAGGATGATTCAGATAAGCAGTTGATTACCTTAATACCAATACAAATTCAAAGAGGAACATTAAAGGAAAACAAAAAATGGAGTAGGTGGGAATCTAAAGATTGAAACCCCTTTTTTTTTGTGCTTTTCAAATCTCATAAAAGAATGGAGAAGAGAACAACCCAAGGGCTAGAAAAGGGTTGAGTCCCATTCCATTGGTAAGGTTGAACAGAAATGCATCCCTGACAAGAACTCCCAAGGATGATCCACCATCTGCATACTCAATCTCATAGTCACACTGTTCTGGATAATCACATCTGTGACCAGGTGGGTGCAAGGAAGCACAGATAGGATCCTTGCAAGCAACCAGGTTTTTACTAGGTCTGTAAAATGGATGAGGAGCCTGCAGAGCAGAATATCTGATTATTTAGTCATACTAACAAACCCAGAGAACTAACCCACGTATGGTTCAGAATTCCACGTTTGAATCATGCAAAAACTTTAAGATACAACTGAAATGCTTGAAACAATTTGGGATCCTATTAGATAATATTGTTGCAGAACTTCTATACCTAGTTCAGGCATCATCTCCAAGAGACCCAACTTCAAGATGTGGATGTCAAATGGAAGATTTTTGGGTAACTTTAGCTTTAAGCACTAATATAAACCAAAAAAGAGAAGAAAATGGTTCACCTCAGTGCATCGGACACATGGAGCGTCACATTGGAGCCAAGTGAGGTCACTTCCCGTATCTACATCAAGAAAGTATGGTTTTGGTGGTTGTCCTACGGATACGGTCACATTATAGTACCTGCAAGATGAAGAAGTAAGAGTTCGAATTACTACATAGTTTCATAGTTCATATTAGTAAAAGTTCATGTCTCTGGTGCTTATACCCTATAGGATACACGTTCCCATGAAGTGGGAACACAATGGATGGTCCAACTCTGTGGAGCACTATAGGCGAAGTCTTTTCTCCTGAAGCCAAAGCCTTACTCCATCTTTGCTGCTTATTATCAGTTGAACCTGATGACCCCAAAACCAGAAGTAGCACCGTCAAGCTCCACAACCAAAAACCCATCTCTCCTTTTCTCGTATGTCTCCCTGAGACAACAAAAGATGGGTTCTTTGCCCTTTTTATTCTTTCGATCAGCCACTAAGTCGGTTACCTGCTTGATAAAATATCTCAAAGATCTGAGACAAGTTCTGGGTCAATTTATTGTTTTAGGAGTCTCTTCTGATTGATTCGAATGCATCCAAAACTCTGTTTTTATGGTTCGAATATTAAACAACCCATAACCGGGTTGCGTTTTCCATGGAGGATAATTATTCTTTTCGTGTAGGTGGACATGGGAAGTTTCTTCCATGACAGAAGATCAACAGGAACAAAGGTAAAACTTTAAAGGTTTTACGAGGGGTTTTGGTATAATTCGATTCATTCCTGTCCCAAACAACTTGGAACAAGAGCTTCCATTTGTGAAGTCGAGGTATCAGTTTGGTAATTATTCGTACCAGACAATTTCCTGCAAAGTTTCATGGGAAACTTCAGCTGTTTTCGAATCTTTTAAGATTCCTTTTTAACAGAAATTAAACCTTAAATTTGAAATTGGTACCTGTGCACAAAGGATGGCTGTGTCGAGGGCTGATCCTCTTGTCCAGCTATTCTGGCCCTACCCTGTGTAGATCTGGGTCATCTATTTAAGTGAGAGACACAGGGTAGGGCCAGAGTAACTGGACCAGAGAATTTCATGTGGGCTGCGTCCTTGACCGTGCGCCTCTTTCTATCCAACCTTTTATCTACTGTAAATAAATGGCTAGATGGAAAGAAGTACAAGATGGCACATAAGAATAGGCACAACAGATCACGTCTCGTAACAATGATCGATTATCATCAAAATGGACACAAGGTAGCTGTGCTTATTCTTGTGTGCCACCCTGTGCTTTCTTTCATATTCAAGTTAATTAGCCTTTGAATTGAGTTTGAATTTAAGAAACTGATCTAACCAAACTCAAAAAATCTAAATCAACTTAAACCAAAATGACAACATTATATTTTTGTGCCTGTTTGAGTTGAAATGGAGGGATATATAAGGGATCAGACTGGACCTAAATTGCCTCTTTTAATCCAACTCAAAAATTAAGGAATCAAGTTAAGATTGATTTGATTTTGAATTAAGTTCAGATAGATAACCAAACTCGATCTAACTTAAAAGGTACAATTAAAATTGAACTGTGATGACAAAACGACATCATTATGATATAATTACATCAATTTGCGCTTAATACTGTTCTGATCTAATTTATTACCAACCCTAATTCAAATTGAGACATGTAAATACTACTTTTTCTCAAGCAAGCTAATAGAACAAAGAGTATCATAGATGATTAAATGTTTATCTAATTTTAAAGTAACATAGATTATCCAACACTAAGCTCTTCAATCCCTTGACCACCATAGGAGAGCAAGAATGATCTCAAATATGTTCCCATTGACCAGAGCTTTGAGTAACTTAGTCTTTCTAGGTGTGTATGGAGGGTATCTTACAGTTGCATCTCCACTGAAACTCCTTATGAGAACTGACTTTTTGTGGCTAAATGCTTCAAATGAGTACCTCCCATGGTATGATCCCATTCCACTCTCTCCAACCCCTCCAAATGGTAAAGTGTCAATTGAAACCTGCAAATTTCGCAGACATCTGTAAGCAATGTTCTCCATACATTTGAAAAGATTACTACAATATGCTTATATGTGAGTCAACGCGAGAAGAAAAGTTAGACCACATACAAGTCTAATTGAGGTTTTATCCTAAAACTAATTGGCGATAGATGAAATAGCCTACTAAACTTATATGTTAGTCTTCTTTCCTCTCTTTCTCCAACCTGAGACAAACTCCTATTTTATATTTCAACAGATATTAAGAAATGCAAGAATAGTACATGTTTTCAATGTTCTCCATACATTTGAAAAGATTACGTGACATCTTCTTTCCCCTATGATATTTCGAGGCGTTAACGACTAACATAAGAGCAATCTGCCCTGATATTATGTTAGAATTTACTATAAATTTATGGGCCCACACGAGAAGAAAAGTTAGACCACATACAAACCTAAGTGAGAATCTATCCTAAAATCAATTAGTAATAGATGAAGTAGCCTACTAGAATTATATGTTAGTCTTTCTTTCCTTTTTTTCTCCAACCTCATAAAAACTTCTACTTTATATTTCTGACGGATATTAAGAAATGCAAGAATAGTACATGTAACACAGTGTCGTTGATGAGCATTCCTCCGGACGATACGTTTTCGATAAAATCATTCTTCAGCTTCTCATCGTTAGTGAACAGATAGGCCGCGAGAGGTTTCGGCCTCGAGTTTATCTCCGCGAAGCTGTCGTTGATGCTTTCGACCTGACATTATTCACGAAACATTGAACATGTAAGAAGCACCATCTTCACACATCATCAGGAGGAAGATTATGTTCTTAGCAACTAAACAACTCACAGTGACCACAGGGAGTAATGGACCGAAAATCTCCTCCTGCATAATCGAAGAGTCTCTGGGAGGATCCAAGACTATCGTTGGAGCTATCTTTCTGAGAAATTTTGGTTTATGAAGAATCATTAGAAGTAATCAAGCTCGAAGAAGAACAAGAAGAGAGAAATGTTTACTCACAATCTGTTCTGATCTCTTTGTCCTCCATGAACGATTTTCTTAGAGACTTTGTCTTCATCCAAGAGCCTTACGAGACGATTAAAGTGATGCAAACTCACAATTCGAGACATGTCTTTTGATTCCATTGGATCCTTTCCGAAAAATTCCTCTGCTCCAGCTTTTAGTGCTTCTATCTATTCATCATTAGGTTGATTGAAATGAAATAGTTCTAAAAATTTTATCTCGAACAAGATCATCTTACCAATTTCGGCGCGAAATCTTTCGTAGTTATCAGATAATCAACTCCAATGCAAACTTGAGCATTGTTGCATTGCCACTTCCCTGCTATAATCCTCCTCACTGTCACCTTAAAATCAACAAATTTCAGCTCCAAACTGAGTTCAGATCCGAAAATCAAGTCCTGAAGGTTAATATTCTTACTTCCAAGTTTGTGTTTGAATCAACTATAGCTGGACACTTCCCTCCAAGTTCAAGAACAACTGGGGTGAGGTGTTTTGCAGCCGCCGTCATCACAATCCGCCCTACCATCGCGCTGCCTGAAAAGAAAAGAAAAGAAAAGCTGCCGTCATCACCTTAAAACTATACATCTACGTGGTATTTGGTGATGCGCCTTATTAATGTACCTGTATAGAATATTTTGTCCCATTGCTGCTCAAGCAAAGCAGTGGTTTCAGGAACAGCCCCTTCAACAACTCTAACAGCCGATTTATCTAAGTACTGCTCTATTAGATTCAATAGAAGGGAAGATGTTGCTGGAGCAATTTCTGATGGCTTCAGGACAACAGCATTTCCTGCTGAAATAGCTCCAATGACTGGATCAATTGACAGCACTGAAAGATTGAAAAGTCAAAGGGAATGCATGAATCACTCTTGAACTCTGAAGTTCTTTCAATATGATACAAGCATGACTAGCCAATTAGAGACTCATTACGGTACGTGCTTTTAGATTACTATCGACTCCACATGTCAGTGAGATTCAAGTAGTGCTTGTTTGGGGGTAATGGGAAAAAAGTTATGGCTTTGGAATGAAAATTCATGTTTAGTATCAACAGAAGTAACACTTTCATTCTCCCATTTTCAGCAATACTTCATTCTTCTGAATTAGCAGAAGAATGAGATTCGTTGTTGGCTATACTCCATTCTCATTTCTTACTATATTTATTTCTATTCCTATTCCCATTACTCTCTATGAACTAAACGCTCTCTCATATTAGAACGTTGTTGTTGTAACTAACAACAAACTCTATTTTTCTTTCATTACAGTGTTTTTGGACAAGTTGTTGGATAAGAAGTTTAGGAACCTTTTTGATAATGATGATGATATGAATACTAATGATGACGATATGGATGCAAGTAACAATATTGAAACAACAGTTAGGACGAATGTGCTAACTATGAATATGATGATGGAAATAGATCGATTTTAGATCACACTTCAATTTGAATTAGTAAAACTAATGTCTCATTAGCATATTGTCTGGAAAGTTATGATGATCTAAAAGAAGGTAAGAGATAGTTCACAACATACAGAAAGGAAAATTCCAGGTTGAGATGACCAAAACAACTCCAAGAGATTCAGGCACGATTTTAGCTGAAGAAGGATAGGTTGAGAATGAAGTTTTAACCTGAAACATTCCATGAATTTGCACAATTTTCATACTTGACAGCTTCCAAAAAATCACCTGAAATCACTCAAAATTCCCAGTAGAAGATTAGAGGATTCTTCTTCTTTTACCTCTTCTGGTTTCATCCAGGTGGAAAGTTGCTCAATGGCCAATTTGCAGGAGGATTTAGTCATCGCAATCTGCATCGATTTGATCATTTTAAACAGTGAAAGATTAGGAAGGTGTTGGATTTTTTAGAATCCTACAAATTGATAAAGAACTCCAATAATGGATTCTGATTATTAGATCATTCATAGACCTCTGAAAGGAAAGCATCAATTTCAGGCTTTGCCAGGTCCTTGTAAAGAGCTTCATAAATATCCTTTTCTTTTTCTTCAACCATCCTTAGAATACTCTTCAACTGTGAAATCCTCCATTCATAACTCTTCGTCCTACCAGACCTAAAGCTTTGCCTCAGCTCTTCAACCAGCGAACTGGCTTCACTTGTGCCAAAAGTTCTCTTCTCTTCATCTGCTATTACTGATAGAGTTGCAGAACAACTACTACTACTACTGGAGATGCTTAAGAAGATATGAAAACAGATAAAAGCATAAGTCAAAACATTTAGAAATATGGATTCTAAAAGAAAAGAAAGCAACAAGGAAGAGAAGATCTTACGAGTATGAAGGATAAATGGAGGTTGAATGAGGGAAGGAAAGGGCAGAAGGCTGCTTCTGCTTGATGTTGTGTCTATTATGGAGTCCCAAGGTTCTTCTTGATGCTCCATCACATGAACATCCAAAGCTACATTAGGGGAAAAAAAAAAGAACAAGATCATCATGCATGGAATAGAATTTTTCTTGTAGATTGATGATTATAGTGATGGAATGAACATAATTAATTTCACTATGAACTAATAAATTTTAAAAATTTTGTCTCAATTGATAAGTTCTTTTTTACACGAAACTCGAAATTAATGTCTTAAAAACCAAATTGATTATACCGATTTTACAAACAAAAAAACCAATTATTTTGTTAATTAATCGGTTAGTTATAATAAACTAATCAATTTTTATAAACTAAAATAAACATATTAATTTTCATTTAACAATATTCTTTGCCAATTAAAATTTAAATTTTGATGGGTAAGGATATTTTTCTTCAAATTGTTCAATTTTATTCAATCTTTAACTAGATCTATGATAGACTAATACTGATTGAACCTTTTAAACCTTAAAACTTTTGTCAATTTAGTTTAAATTCCAGTCCAGTTTTAAATTTCAGGATAAACCATTATTAAAATATTTGGCAAACCATAGACTAAAAATGAAATTAAAACTCAATCCAATTAACATTTGCAAGTTAATCGGTTAATTGCTTCAAATCCTAAAATAAGAGGAAAAAACTTTTTTATAATGAAATGTCTTAATTTATTTCAATTTATTAATATATAACAAGAATCCCTATTGGTTAATTAGATTTATTATAATATGTGTCTTTACAATGTTCCAAGACAATTATCGGGCAGTCAATTTAATTTCCTATAATGCTTGGAAAAATTAAGTATAACCAAAAAATGAAAATTGCGATATAACTATTTCATTAAAATATTTTAAAATAATTCTCAACTAAAATATGGGTACAGCCACCTTCTAGCCAGACAAATATGTCAATTTATTTATTTATTTACTTTTTTGGTTACATTTTATTAAACATAAGTCAAGTCATTGTTGATAAGAAAATAGCACAAAATCCACTAAGTCAATGTAAATATGAAAGATAACAATTAGAATTCTCCAACATTAGGAATAAATTAAAGAGGATATAAATTAAGTCAATCAATATTAGTAATTATTTATTTGTTGCAGTTTTACATATGAATGAGCGAGTTCATCTCTCAACCACACAAAATCTGAGGTGATGGAGGAGATTAAAAGAACAAGAACAAAACAAAAACCCACTTAGAGATTCTACAAAGAACCATAATTTGTCATATCAAGGAAGTTGACAAGAACTGTTAAGTGTAAGCAGTAAGGGAAAAGAAGGAAGAAGCAGACGAAACCAAACAAACTGTGTTAAGTCATATGATGATAAGGTTTGTTAGAGAGAGAGAGAGAGAGAGAGAGAGATGAGCGAGTACCTGACTTCTTGGAACTGGAAGAGAGGAAGACGGAGGAGAAGGCTCGGCATGTTTGTGTTTGTGTTTTGAGTTTGTGTTCGTGTTTGGTGATATGATGAGAACTTGGGATTCACAGGCAAGTGCCTGTGTCCATGTGCAATAAGCGAATCACAATTATTAATTGTAGTATGTGTATATCTTGACTTTCCATTCCAACACTGTGCTGTTGCATGTAAAACGTGTAACTTGAAAACAAGATTGGATATTGGAAGGGACTTGTGGAGGATTCTTAACCTCAGATTGGAGGAGATGAAGATAATGTTTTTTGTTGTGGCTTGATTGAACCCGCCAGAACAGAAAGGTATTGTTAAGGTGGTGTGTGTGTGTGTGTATTTATGGTTCTACTTCTAGACAGTGATGAGACAAAGTACATTAGCTAAATATACGGGTCCACTCCTCCATACTTTTTGGGGTTTTATAATTAGTTTCAAGTACTTACGTTGGATTAAAAAAGATTTTTTTCCCGGATGATTGGAAGTAAGTAATGTTGTTATTCTTGATTATAATATGCCATAAAGAGCACTAAGATATTAGGCACGACTTCCTAATATGTTATCCGTTTCAATAACATTACCATCATTGAAGTTAAGACTGAGTGCTCCACAAAAAACAGAACACTTAGATCCAAACTACACCATTTTTCATGGCAAGCTAACATATATACTTTAGGTTGTCATACTTTAAGTTTGACAAAAAGGTAAAATTCCACAAATTTAAAATTAATTTCAAAATATTTTCATACTTTAATCTTCGAGAGGCTGCCGGGACCAAACCCACCCAAACATGGACCCAACCCAACCTGAACCCGGAATTGACTCGAACCCATGTCGATCAAGTTTTAAGCTTGGATCGACACATTACCAAGGTCTAATATAATTTCACGATGGCATCATAAAACTGTATCTACTTTTTGTCTCAATGACTCCATTAAGCCAGTCAAAAATAGCATAATGGTGCTAAGAAGATAACACATTCTTTGGTGGAACAATGCCAACGACAAACGATAACATGTATAGGTCAAATATAGACGAAGGCATGATTTCAGGCACCATAGGCACATGCATACCTAAGAAACAGAGAACATTTTTAGGGAATAGGTAAGGCATAATTTCAAGCACCATAGGCACTTGCATACCTAAGAAAGAGAGAAGATTTTTAGGGAATAGGTAATCTTTTTTTGTGTTGAATCAATCTAGAACAACATGACAAATCCAATAGTATCCCATTGTAATACTATTGGAATAGGTAAGGCATAATGTCAAGCACCATAGGCACTTGCATACCTAAGAAAGAGAGAAGATTTTAGGGAATAGGTAATCATTTTTTGTGTTGAATCAATCTAGAACAACATGACAAATCCAATAGTATCCCATTGTAATAGTGAAAGGTAAAATCATGATCCGATAAGAGTTCTGAGCAAATGCACACGTGAAATGTATTATTTTCACTAAAAAGGATAAAATTACATTTTACATACACGATGGTAAGAATGAGCATTGGGTGTAATGCTTACTCTAATGTCAAGCAAAACTAATTGCGCCTGTGCAAAACAAAAGCAGTCCTGTCTGTGGGCAACTCATTTTACATGCATAAAGATGGGCATTGAAACTATGTTGAGTGAGCACCGTGTGTTCTAGAAGCCCATATACCAAACACCAGAAACCAGAAAACAAACAAGATAGCCCAGTACCGTGCAGGTCCGTATCTGATCCTAGTAAGCACAATCTGCAAATTATAGGATCACGATGTTAGCAGACAATAAGCATTCTACATTTGAGGATCGCACCATTTTTTCTGACTCTTGCTTTAAATTCAATAAATCGGTTGATCATATATTTCATTACAGTTCTATGATTCAGAACTAACAAGCTAAATCCAGTTGCAAACCTGGGTACTTGCAAGGAAATGACCAATAGGAAGAAACGGTACCCAAATTCAAGACAAACACAATGGAAACCAATGTGTATAAATTTGTATCTAACACCAATCATAAACCAAACAATGTAAATGGCCTAATGCATGTATAACTATCGATGTTCAATGTCAGTCAAATCTAAGGAGAAGTCAAACTTTTAAAGCTTTTTGTGCTGGTTGGGCTTTTCTTAAAACTAAATGAGCAAATCTAAGGTGAATGACCAAATGTAGCTTTGATGGTAATGCAGGAGCAGAAAGAAACAGATCATAGTAACTTACAAAGCGAAAAAAGATCACAACTGTCAACGCACAAATGCCTCCAAGGAGTATATGAAGACCACTTTTGGCAGTTTTCTGCACATAAAAGCAGGATCAATCAAGCAAATCATGCACTAAGTTAACCAAAACACAGTCTCCTTAGGGAGCAAACAAGTTTGCATAGAAGATTGTGCTAGGAAAAATCCAAATAAGTTAAATATCATAAAGAAAGACATCCAAAGAAGTGATGTTTATTTATTCCCTAAAGAAGTCGTACATCAATACATACGGCATAAAATCCCACACTAGAGTATGGACAATTATAAGTAAACCTCTCAATTTCTAATAAGTTTGACTTGTAAGACGTGATTGAAGAACTCTTGGCTTCATCTCAAGGGGAAGCAACATGCTCAGTCATCTACAAGGAACACATGTCAAGAGAAATGATAAGAGTCCCGATATTACACACCATATTAACTGTTCAAACTTTCGTTTATTATTACTTCACAGACAGATAGACATATGGCAATAAATCCTTGGGCGTTTTCCTGTTTAGGTGCATAAAGAGATCAAAAGTTTGAAGTAAAAGCGGCCAGGATGATGTGGTAATTTAATCCTAAATGAAACATAAAAGATCACCTCTATGCACCCATTTCAAACAGTCTCTATGATGAATGAGTACATCATACCTTTCCAACACGAGGAGCAATAAGCCACGCCAGAGTCACAGTGAGTAGCCCTGTAGCCAACAAAATTCCTGTGCATTCCACAGCCCATTTGGTAGCAGGATTCTCAGTAGGAAGAATATCTTCAGCGACAGTAGTTTGGGGTTGCTCTGAAACCACCTGTGGAACCGTTGAAGAATGACTGTAGTTACTATTGTTGTATGGATTAAACCACAGTGAGATCTCACTCAACCGCTGCCTTCTAATAGCAGCAACAGCATCAGGGTCTACACCTGAACTTGTATGCAACTGAGCAGGGTTGGGATCACCACTGGCAGTCCTTTCCCTCAGTACCTCATAATCCTTCAAAGAAACAACAACCTTTGTAAAGTCTTGAGGCCTGATATTTTTTGCCACATGTCCACAGATCTCACAAACAGTAGATCCATGATTAACAAACCATTTGAGAGCACAAGCATAGTGAACCAGAGCAAGATCATTTTTACAAGAGCAGCCAAGTTCAATCAATGCGTCGTGTTGCTGGTGCGTACCCATTTCTAAATCAGTGTGACAGATGAAAACCTCCCCATCAGGACCAATGAACTCAACGATACCAGATTCTCCCACAGCTGATTTCCTATGCAGCCCACCGGTTCCAACATCTAAAGGCTCTGCTTTGCTTTCAGTCCTCAATCCTCCATTGCTTTTACAAGCTTCGTGAAAGGGAGGCCTGATACCCAGAAAACCTAAAGCAATATCTCCCCGTTTGTCAGATTCAACACATTGGCAAACACGACATGTCGCCACACCTGCCTCTTTGTCCAGACTCTGACGAGGGTAAATTTCAGAATCTTCACTTTCAGTAGGTGAATGACCTTCATTAATCACTCCACCATTAGTGGGTTGCGAATCATGCATATTTTCCTTGGCCATCACCTTAGACTGAAAGGTTACAATATTACAACAACATCATCTCAGAAACTAACCAATATTCAACTCAAATGTGTCTGTGATTACAACCATAAGGCCTAAATCTGTCTACAGAAGAGAACAAAACCCTGGTTCTAGCATAAGTGAAGGCACTGCAGCTGGACAACAAATGGAACCCTTTCCACATTCAGATACAGAAGAACTTTTTCCCTTTCCCTGTCAAAGCAGTTCCAAATTCAACAACGCAACAATACCCGACAATGAGGAAAAGCATAGATGCGTCATTATAATCATTAGAAGACGGCATCATCAATGCTTCACAACATAATAATAAGCTTTACCAACGCAATTAAGCATAAAAGCAACCTATCCCTAAAGCAACTTCTCTTAGAAGTGAACTACAAGATCTATGTGAACAATATAAAGTTTATATTCCCAATTAGACCCAAACTCAACCTCTAAACACCAAATCATTCAACAATCCCAACACCATTACTCAAAACACCAAAACTAAACCATCAAAGCTCCAAAAATTACCAAACAAAAGCACAAAAAGACAAATTACGAGGACTGAATCTAACGCAGCTTGACTCGAACCCCCAAAAAGAAAAGTTAAAAGGAAAAGGAATTCATTACCGAAGCAAACAAGCCAAACAGATCGGAGTTGACAAGAACAAAACGTCGAGCAACACAGTGACAGAGCCTATGTAGTGAATGGAGGAGAAGGAGCGGTTACCAAATTTATTAATGGGAAAAAAAACGAAAATGAAATTAAAAAGAAACCCAATCGACCATTGTCGTTTCGTATCATTATCCGTTTCCGTTTAATGCTTACCTTCTTCTTCTTGTTTTTCTAGTAACCCGTATCAATGCTATAAATATTATACCGGACTTAAGACTATATTAAATTTTAATACGATATTATACTAATATCAATTAATATCAGGCACTATTTAATATCAAATACCGTTTCGAATAATTTATTTGCTCGATACGTATTAGGGTAAAGCTCAAGTCTAAAGTCTTGGTCTAATTTAATTTTAGGTTTAGCCTAGGCGTTGTGACTTTGAGCTTGGTCTTACTCCGCACCAAACTTAAAATCATTATATTTAATTTAACTATAATTTATAAGTTTAATATTTTTATTTTTTATTTTAATTCGTTAAAGTGAAAAAAAAAAGTAACTCTCTAATTGTGAGAAGAAAGTTCCATTCAAAGATACTAAACTTTGTTTGACTCAAGCTTGACTCATTGGATGAGGTAGACTCTTATGTAGTATTTATGCCCACAAAATGGACCAAGTTCCAAATATAAGATCTTTCTTTGAACAATTGCTATCAAGCATCAATTCTTAATTTTTAATTCTTAATTATTATTCTTATTCTTAATTTGACCTAGACTCAATGGGTCCAATCAAGTTGGTTAGACTTTTTTATTTTAAAAATTAGGTTTTAAATCGAATTTGAGTTTAGGTTCTGGCCCAATCCAACTCGAAGCAAAAAATTTTTAAATGATATTATTTTAAATAAAATGATACATTTTTTAAAATTTAAATTAAAAAATAATTAAACTGACTTGAGTCTTATCGAACTTCAGTTAGACTTAACGGTAGTCAGACTTCAGATCAAGTTTAAGTTGTTTCGTGTCTTAATAACTTTGTCAGTAGTGCATCAAGAATAGAAATAATTACAGGAAATCTTTTGATAATACGAATTTTTATTTCTCAATAATATCCCACGATCAAGAAAATTGACTGAATCCCGTAAACTAAAAATTTGTTTAACACAAGTCAATCTTCTTAAAATCAGATTAATTCAAACTAAACTTAATATAAATACCAGGTGTAATTATAAATAATAATTAAATCATATATCGGCCATCATGCTTAAGGAAAAACAAAATTTTAAAAATTATTTTTTTAGAATTAAACTATTAATTGCTTAAACTTAAATTTTTAATTGGTTAATTGGTGCTAGAATCGTGTGTGCTACGCTCTTCTCTAGCGTCCCTCTTCTTGCCCCAGTCATGAACCCTTAAATGCAACTCAGCAGCAGCAATCAGGAAATGAGCGGCCTGGATTGGAGTCAAAATATCAACAACAAGTTGAAGCGTTTTCAGCCGTAGATCATCTGCTCTTCCTAGAAGCTCCGTAAAGTTATCCTCCTTTGACTTCAAAGCCGACTCAACTCTCTCCTCCTCAGTCGACGCCGCCACCGTCTGACTCCTACCAGACTCCCCGGTACTCCTCATCATCTCGCTCACCGCATGCGAAAGATCCACCATGGAAGCGTCAGCCACTGCCTCTTGGTGCTTCGCCATCTTCTCCGTTATCCCCTTCTCTTCCTTAATGATCTTCCTCTGCAACTCGTCGACACGGTTGATCTGGGCCGGCGAGAGGTCCGCTAAGTCGTCTGTGCTAAAACCACTAAGCATGTCACTGAGTTTAACTTCTAGTTGAAGACCGGACTTGGAGTAGAGCAAGTGAAAAGCCATACTCGGCCGCCAACCACCAATCCAAAGAAAAGCGTTCTCTAAAGAACTGATCCAGGAAGGCGACAACATCGATAAAACATCAACCTTCGAACACCTCCTCTTAGCGTTGTAATAATGCTCGTAATGTTCCATCACTTGGTTGAGAAGTGGATCAAGATGGCTCCCGTTCGTCTCACCATCTTCATGATTTGAATGCTCTTTAGCAGCTGAAATAAGCCTATCAAGATATTGGTTTTGTTCCAGAATCCAGCACTCAAAGAACTTATCAAACGCTTCTTGCTCCGGCACGGCGTTTCTCTGAGAGCTGGTCGGAAGAGCGGACATGGTGGTTTCTTTGACTAGTTGGGATTACACCATAAACATACATAAAAATAAAGCTTTACCAACTAGGTTTCTGCTCTCTATAATGGGGTTATATAATTACAGACAGCCAATGAGAGTTTTGGTTATGGAGGGCTTCCATGTTCGTGCATGACGTATAAGATAGACTAGAACTGGACACAGCTTGGGTGCAGATAACATTGCAGGGGTCCTTTTGTCATGATAGAAGAGCTTAGATATTTGCTTTTTTGATCGTTAAAAAAGAAAGGAAGTAAGAGGAAGAAGACGAAGAACATCAGACGACAAATGGGCGGCGGCTCTTTGTATATAGTTAGTTCATTGCATCTAACGAAGAAAAGAATGGATTCAGACAATAGAGTTAAGGGCATCATGTGAAACTTTGTCATGTTGTGTGTTGCAAGTGGAGAGGAGTGGAGTGTACTGGTAGGTTACAAGTGGGAGAAGTTTACGTAAGAATTAAGAGGGAAGGAGGAGGAGGGTGTTTCGGTGTTCCTAAGTACATAGAATCTACTATTACCGGACATAACTCAATCTGCTGTAACATTGGTTTTTGTTTTTGTCTCCTGGAGTTGGAGGGAGTGGGACAAGTACCGTGATCGATGATGTGTTTGGAGACGAAGAAAGAAAACAAAAATTGCGCTTTGCACTGTGCTGTACAAAGCCCTCACCAAGCTTTTAGTTAATCGACTCAAACCGTACCTTTCGACGTTTGCTAGCCCGAACCAGTGTAGTTTTGTGCCTGGTCGTCTTATTACCGATAATATCATTATCACTCAGGAAGTGATCCATTCCATGAGACGCAAATCTTGTAGGAAGGAGATCATGACCATCAAAGTGGACCTCGAGAAAGCGTACGACAGACTTGATTGGGCCTTCATTCGAGTCACCCTTCAAGATGTTGGTCTTCCCGCCTCGCTTATTTCACTCATCATGAAATGTATCACTACTGTCTTCTTTCAAGTGAATTGGAATGGCGAGTTCAGCGAGGCCTTTCAACCCTCTTGCGGTGTTCTGAAGGGAGACCCTCTTTCCCCTTACCTGTTTGTGTTGTGCATGGAGCGGCTTGGACATGCGATCACTCATGTCGTGTCCACCGGTCGGTGGAGTCCGGTCAAATTGAGTAGGAACGGGCCCCCCCTTTCTCACTTATTCTTTGCCGATGACCTCATTCTCTTCTCGGAGGCTTCTATAAATCAGGTTCATGTCCTTCGTCAAGTTCTGGACTCTTTCTGCTATGCTTCTGGCCAACGCGTGAACACAGCCAAATCGAGGTGCTATTTCTCTCGCAATGTCCCCTCTTCGACTTGTCGTACCTTAAGCAGCGAGTTAGCCTTCCCTAGGACCTCCAACCTTGGTAGGTACCTTGGGGTTCCTCTCCTGCATCAATGTGTCGGCAAGCATACCTATCAACACATACTTGACACAGTCCATAACTGTCTGTCCGGCTGGTCCCCCTCCACGTTGTCTTTCGCTGGCCGTGTCACTTTGGTTCAATCGGTCTTAGCGGCTATACCGAATTACACGATGCAAACTGTTCGCTTACCGCGAGGGTTGTGTGATGCCCTTGAACAAGTAATGAGACAATTTTTGTGGGGTTCGTCACAAGACAGGAAGAAGGTTTCCCTTGTCTGCTGAGAGGAGGTTTGCAAGCCCAAAGAACTCGGGGGTCTGGGTATACGACTGATTCGGGAAATGAACAATGCCTTCCTGGCCAAACTCGGGTGGGCCTTGATCGCCACTCCTGATGTTTTATGGGTCCAGGTGTTTTCAAGTAAATATGCTTTTGATGTGCATCACACTCCTCCCTCCCTTCCTTCCTCGGGGGGCTCGATAGTGTGGAGGAGCATCAGGGCGACGTGGCATATTGTGACTCAAGGCCTCACTTGGCGGATCGGTAACGATTTGACGACGAGATTCTGGTTAGACCCTTGGCTCCCGAGTATCGGTCCCCTCCTCTCCCACTCTACTCGGCCGCTCCCAGACCACCTTCTTCATCTCCGCGCCCAGGACTTTTTGGCCACCCTCGGCAATTGGAACTTGACACCCTTCCACTCCTATCTCTCGCATGAGATTTGCAGAACCATTGCCAGCATATTTCCTCCCTCACCGTTTCTGGGCCCTGACAGGATTATATGGGGTGCCTCCGATCATGGTAACTACACCGTTGCCTCTTCTTACTCCATGATTCTGGGTCACGCGACTGAAGCTTCACATGGGGTCTGGCAGGCTATTTGGCAGTGGTCGGACCCTCAGCGGGTGCGTACCTTTTTATGGTTACTAGCAAAGAACCGCTTGCTGAGTAATCAACACCGGGTGCGTCGGCACCTCACCACCGATGGTACTTGTCCACACTGCTTCCGAGAGGAATCCTCTCTTTATGTGGTTCGTGACTGTTCTCTCGCTCGTCAAGTGTGGGCCGCTTTCCATCCGGATCTCATCACTTCGCCATCCTTTGAGCTTCCTACCAGCGATTGGCTTCTCTCCAACCTCCGCCAGGATTGGGCGCTTAGTTTTGGTTTGACCTGCTGGTTCCTCTGGATGTGGAGGAACAAGTCTATTTTCAATTCTTCTTTTGTGCGACCCACCTCATCCTCTTTTATTATATTGTCTTTTGCAGATCAGGCTCAGAAGGCTACGGTGAGCCATAGCCTGGCTCCCACCGGCTTTTGTCCCCATCAGGAGCAACTCGTCGGTTGGTGTCAGTCGCAGGCAGGATGGGTTAAATTGAACACCAATGGGGCATGCAATCGTACCCAATTCACGGCAACAGTAGGGGGCCTCATCCGCGATGTGGACGACAACTGGCACGAGGGCTTCTCTCAAAACATAGGTTGGTGTACAGTGATGTCTGCGGAACTCTGGACGGTATACACTGGACTCTCGTTGGCTTGGAGTTTGGGCTTTCGTCGGATAGAGTTGGAAGTGGACTCAATGGGGGTCCACCAGCTCCTCTCTTTTGCTTCCTCCCGTTCCCAGTCGAGCAACTTTTTGGTCATGGGTATTCGGGAACTTCTTAACCGAAACTGGTCTGTTGTTCATCGTCACATCTACCGAGAGAGCAACAGATGCGCGGATTGACTCGCTGCCTAGGCGGTTCATTCCGACCTTGGTGTAATTTTTTTTTATGTACCACCCATCGGATGCCACAGTATCCTGCTAGAGGATAAGTCGGGGATCTGTTTCCCCCGACTCATTTTGTAACCGGTGTACTCTTATTTTCCCTTTATGCAAAAAAAAGGGATGAAAATGCTTATGTATGTATTTTAGTTGTTTGTTGTCGTTAGTAAGTATGACATTTGGTCGAGGACACGCTTGAGACGAATATCATGTTTTAGTACGATGATGTATCGGTATTAATGAATTTTGTTATTAAATTTATAAAATAATTTTTAAATTTTTAAAAATTATAAAATAATTTATTACCATATCGTGTATAGTCGTGTTGTATATTTTATCTCTTTCTTCAAAAATTATAATCATAAATTATAATCACAATTTTAATTTAATTTATAAAATTAATTTAATAATTATTAATAAATATAATTAAATTTAAAATATATTT